>CAIGRL010192092.1:0-21822 GCA_903798325.1 Fraxinus xanthoxyloides | reverse complement strand
TTTGGTTGTACTTGTTTTGTTCGGGATGTTCGACCTCATGTTACAAAATTTGATCCCAAATCTCTAGTTTATCTTTCTTAGCTATTCTCGTTTGCAAAAATGGTATCGATGTTACCGTCCTAATCTTAACAGGTATCTTGTGTCTGCTGATATTACATTTCTAGAACAAACACCATTTACTTCACCTTCAGGTTCTATCAGTCTGTGGGAGGATGATAATTTATTAATCTATACTTTTACATCCCCTAGTTCTGATCTTCCTTTCTTTACCCCTCTTAAGCCTCCTATAAAATAGGTTTGCTCTCGCCGCCAACAACCTACTACTCCTGATCCAGCTCCCGTTCCTCCACCTTCTGTTTCATGTCTTGCACCAGTTCCCTCGTCATCAAATTCAATTCCTAGTTCGAGTGATGATCTCCGTATTACACTTCGCATAGGTAAACATCAATGTACTTATCCAGTATCTTCTTTTGTGTCATATCATCATTTATCACCATCATCTTGTTCTTTTGTTGCATCTCTTGATTCTGTCACCATTCCTAAGACAGTTCATGACGCCCTATCTCACTTAGATGGCGTAATGCTATGATTGAGGAGATGAATACTTTAAATGACAATGATACTTGGACATTGGTACACTTATTTGCAGGTAAAAAGGCTATTGGATGTAAATGAGTGTTTGCAGTTAAAGTCAATCCTGATGGGACTGTTGCCAGATTAAAAGCTCGGCTTGTTGCTAAGGGATATGCTCAAATATATGAGGTTGATTACTCTTAACACCTTTTCTCCTGTTGTGAAACTTACGTCAGTCAGGTTATTTATTTCTATGGCAGCCACATATAATTGGCCTCTGCATCAATTAGACATTAAGAATGCATTCCGCGATCTTCAAGAGAAAGTTTATATGGAACAACAGCCTGATTTTGTTGCTCAGGGAGAGTTTGGGAAAGTTTATCATCTTCGTAAATCCTTGTATGGCTTGAAACAAAGTCCCAGAGCTTGGTCTGGAAAGTTTAGTCAGGCTATTGAACAGTTTGGCATGAAGAAGAGCAAGTCCGACCATTCTGTTTTCTATAAGCAATCTGCAGCTGGTATCATCCTATTGGTTGTCTATGTTGATGATATTGTTATTACTGAGAGTGATTCTGCTGGTATTTCATCTCTCAAATATTTTCTTCACAGTCAGTTTCACAAAAAGAATTTAGGAACACTAAATATTTCTTGGGTGTTGAGGTGACGAGAAGTAAGAAAGGGCTCCTCCTATCTCAAAGAAAGTATGTGCTTGACTTGTTGACTGAAACAAGAAAATTAGGGGCTAAACCATATAGCACGTCAATGGTTCCTAATTTGCAGCTTACAAAAGGTGGTGAACTGTTTGAAGATCCTGAGAAATATAGAAAATTGGTTGGGAAGTTGAACTATCTGACTGTGACTCGTCCAGATATTGCCTATTCAGTTTGTGTGATAAGTCAGTATATGTCTTCCCTAACCGTCGATCATTGGAGAGCGGTAGAACAAATTTTATGCTACTTAAAAGAAGCGCCTGTGAGAGGAATTCTGTATGGCAATCATGGTCATACTAGGATCGAATATTTTTCAGATGATGAGTGGGCAGGATCCAAGGAAGATCGAAGATCTACATCCGGCTATTGTGTATTTATTGGAGGAAATTTGGTTTCATGGAAAAGTAAGAAGCAGAGTGGTTTCACGTTCGAGCGCAGAATCAGAATATAAGACTATGGCTAAGTCTGTGTGTGAAATAATGCAAATACATCAGCTCCTCACCGAAGTGGGCCCCAAGACTTTAATACCGGCTAAGTTATAGTGTGATGACCAAGTTGTACTTCATATTGTATCTAATCCAATCTTTCATGAACGAACGAAATACATTGAGATTGATTGTCATTTCGTTTGTGAGAAGATTCAGTAAGGTTTGGTTTCTACATGGTATGTGAAAACAGAAGAATAATTAGAAGATATCTTCACAAAGGCTCTAAATGGGTGTTGGGTTGATTATCTTTGTAACAANGTTATAGTGTGATGACCAAGTTGTACTTCATATTGTATCTAATCCAATCTTTCATGAACGAACGAAATACATTGAGATTGATTGTCATTTCGTTTGTGAGAAGATTCAGTAAGGTTTGGTTTCTACATGGTATGTGAAAACAGAAGAATAATTAGAAGATATCTTCACAAAGGCTCTAAATGGGTGTTGGGTTGATTATCTTTGTAACAAGTTGGGCATGATAAACATCTATACTCCAGCTTGAGGGAGAGTACTACACAAATATGTGACCATAATGTATAGGATCTTATTTATAGGGACTTGTCCTATAAATAAGATTAGTAACTTGTATATATATATATATGTAAACCTAAGGGACTAAGGTGAATAATGAGGAAAACAATTTTCTTCTCCTAGCCGTCTTTCACAAATTATTATGCTTGGTGACTATTTAGAATATAGAGAGAACAGTTGGGATTTGATGCATGATGGCTGTGAGTTTTATTAAATAGCAGCATTAATATATGATTATGCTTTCTCTAAAGCTCAAAGTCATATGTGGGAGAAATAAATGTCTGTGTTCTACATAATAACCTACCCTCTCTTTTGTGCTGTTACGAAATTACCGTATTTGCAATGAAATAAAAAGTACGACTTTTATCTCATACAGTTTGACCTAAAAAACTTTTGCATCATGTTTGTGTAACAGCACAAAAATGAATTTTAAGTTAATTTAGCATTATGCCCAGAGTCAGTAAAGTACCCAATTGTACACCTACCAGTCTATGGGTACATCTACCCAGTTCTTTTAAGTAACAAAGTTAGTGATGTAGTACCCATACCCACGAGTCATTACATCAACATTGTTTTACAAAAGGTAAAAGAGAAGTTTCCATGTATAAAGATGTACATTATATAAATAGAAATTCAGAAAAGGGGTGGTGTCAAGGCACATTATGAGTCTTGTAGACTATGTAATAAAATCCAAACATCACAAAGACAAGCCGAGCTGTACAACAGTACAAGTATGTTGTGTTTTAAATTCTATGATTATGTTGTTGTAATTATTTCCTTTGAATTAGAACAGACAAGACCTAGACATTCTATATATGAGGCATGAAAACATAAGAAATTATTAAGTTGCATCGGAAATGGTAGAACTTAGAATAAATGTTAATGTAGCAAAAACAACAGCAGAAACTTAGCAAGTAATTCATGGTAGTAGTAGCATTGCCCTTCAAAACAGTATTAATACCATAACCAATACCCAGCAGTACCAAAATGATTCTAAGACTAGAATCAGAACTAGAAATGGAAAGGATGATAAAAGGGCAAAATGATCCCATAATGTCTAGACCAACCTATGAGCATTTAAAATTATCAGAAAGTCTAAAATAATCGTTCAATAAATAGAAAACGAAGCCTAGAGCATGCACATGGAAGCGTGGTTGACCCATAACCCACAGGTCCTAGGATTGCTCTCCATGTGTTAATTGCTTCCGAATGGTGAGAGAATAGTAGATTCGTAGGAGTACTAAAAATTGAGCTGACTATAAAGGAACACAGTATGCGTCACGAAGAGAGAGAAAAGAAAAGAGGGAATGGAACATGAAATCCTTTAATGGAACATGAAATCCTTTTATAGGCCCAAATAGTGTCCCTGCCTAAGTTAGGGGTATGCGTACCAATTGCATTGGTAGCTTTCCCGTTAGACCTTCTAATAAATTGGAACCATCACATAATAGGTATGGCAATAGTACCTGTAAGTTAGCTATTTGAGAAAAAAGTATGGGTATTGATATTTGGGCATACAAATGCAAATGCTCATATGAAGGTAACCGCACTACGATCCTTACATACTTACTTTCTTTGTGTAGAGTACACTTCCCCTATAGTTGGTATACTTACTATGTAGACAAATTTGTATACTCAAAATTTCTAATATATTTAAATCACGTCTAGAGAGGAGAAAGACCGATTGTTAGATAAATGCAAGGAAAAATACCGATCGATTAATAACTGGACTTTCCTTGGAAGATAAAGGTTGGAAAGGGACTAACTAAATCAGTTTACCTGTATGTTTGACAATTATGATAACATATGAATCTAGCTTAATTATAACTGCAAGTAGCGCAACGGAAGTGCATGTATAGCAATAGCATGTGCAAATGTTGAGGAAAATTGGGGCTAAAGTAACCAAGTTGGGGATGACTCGGGCTTTTATATTGAAAGTTTAGGGGTACCAAAATTGAATGATTCACAAACTCCTAAGGCAGTACGCTTACTTAAATATTCCAAATGATTGGTACCATTGCTAATATATTGTAGTAGTCGAATCTTAATTCAGATAACTTTTTGGAATTGGTACAGATGCTAGATTTTACGGTATTTCCTTGAAATTAGGTATCTGTATCAATAGTTGACGGTATCCCAATTGATTGGTATGTATTACTTATTTGGTTTCCATACTACCTGAATGATTTGTATGTATGCTTAAAAACCATAATGACAATTGAAGCTACTTTCTAGATAATGCCAAAAGGAGATAAGGACGAATTGAAACAAATGATGGAAATTAACTTGACTGTGTGATGGAGATCCTTGAGATATTATTAATCCTATTTATGGAAGACTTGCTAGAGTTGTATAGATTAAAATATGAGCAGTCACAAACTGTGTAATAAGTGTGCGAGTGCACACAGAGGTAAATGCCACTTTGGTCAAAGAATTTGTTATTTCTGTGGAAAATCAGAAACTATAAAAGGTTACTGCACCATAAACCAATTCATTCTACTCCAGTGAGAGTATATGCTTTCGCCAGAGAATCATCAGTAGCATAGGATGCTCACATTGTGTCAGGTATCTAAATAGCTGGTGGTAGGCTGACTATTACGCTTTTCTGGTACAATGTATTCTTATGCATCCAACTCTGAATTAAGATATGCAATTGCTCCTTGCTTCGAGCGTATGAACTTAATCCCACGATAGATCTTTCTAGCAATGAACATAGCAGAATGGCAAAGAAAGATTCATGTAGCCAAACCCCAAATTTCTTGGGAACGAGGCATAGTTTGTTGTTGCTGTATTTGCTTACTCGAATAGTCTTGTGGGTAAAGTTAACATTATGATAAACTTTGAGTCAATTGTCAGATAAATATCAAGGGTTATGCGGTATCAGGAGGTGGACGTGGCATAGATAGAGTAGATGTGTCCATCGATGGTGGCAAAACCTGGGTGGAAGCCTCCAGATTCCAGAAAGCTGGCATTCCTTACATTTCTGACGATACAAGCAGTGACAAATGGGCATGGGTGCTTTTCGAGGCTGAAGCTGATATCCCAGAGAGTGCTGAGATTGTTGCTAAAGCGGTATATTATAAATTTCTTACGAGAAGCATAGTGTTTTTGTGTGTACATGCATACATATGTATGTTTTGCAATACTCTAGAGCACGCTGGAAATAAATCACTTTTTTGTTGGTGACTTGAAAATTACTTATTTTGATACAGGGCAAGAGTTATGTTCAATATAATTACATTTTTTTTCTTTATAAATTCTTCAAACAAAGTTATCCTAAGATTTTTGGAAAAAAAACCACCACTTAAAACTAACTTATACACATTTTTATTTATTTTTGGCTTAGCCAAACATTCTCTTACAAAAACTTGAAGTTATAGTTGGTGTTTTTGTCGTCCGTTGTCATTGATAATTGTTTTAGTACAAGAAAGTGGAAATTATTACAAGTACATGAAAGAAGTTTGCCGAGTTTCACTGTTCTTTCCTTAACTCTGTTAACTGTGGTATAACTTTTTACTGTCATTGGCAGGTGGACACTGCAGCAAATGTACAACCTGAAAATGTAGAAGTCATTTGGAACTTGAGAGGGATACTGAACACCTCATGGCACCGGGTTCATATCCGGGTCGGACATTCCAGTATGTAGACAAAGCAGTCTATTAGCAGATTACTGATCCACCATCCTGCACTGTCGTCACTGTGTTGTGCATGCAACTTGCTTTAAATGTGGATAACATGTAATTTAATGTCTGTTAGAACGTTTACGTGTTTTTATTTATACGTGTAAAAGTATATGTTTTGTTCTTGAAATAATTTGCTGGAATCTTTGTGCTGTTTGAATGATGACAAATATCTACATTGATAATAACCAGAAATAAAAGATTGATATCCTGCTACCTACCAGATGAAAGTTTGCTTAAACAAATATATACTCACTTTGTATAATTGTCTCAATATTTAGGTAAATTAACTCGAGGCAATCTCAAGTTTTCCCATATTTTAAGACGGGTTCAGTAAATAGTTCATCAAAAATTTAACACGTTTCTTCCTGCTTCCTATTGAATCCAACATAACAAATATGCTAAATGGAGATTACCAACACCGGACTCTGGCCTACCATCTGTTTGGAATTCATTTAAATGAGGTTTTGGGTGAAAAATGTATTTTGAAATAGTAATTTTATAAAGAACGTGATTAAAATATAAAAACAAATAGTTTCGAGTTTACATATAACATTATTTATGAAAGAATATGATTGAAAATGAATTTTTAAAAAATGCATTTTTAAAAAAAATAGAGACCAAACAAGGACAAATATGAGATTGTTGATGAAGTCAGCAACTCAAGCCCCTCGGAATCTTTTGGTACAATGCCAAGCAGTACGAAAGGCCTCTTGTACTCGACTGTGCTTATTTAGAACTCGTTTGAGCCTCTCTTTTTTTTTCTTTTTCTTAAGAATGTATTTTAAAATAGTAGATTAGTGAAAAATGTGGATGAAATATGAGAAGTTTTGAGCTTGTTTATAATATTATTTTATTGAAAAATGTGATTGAAAAAAAGAGAAAAAAATGCATTTTAAAAATAATGAGAACCAAACAAAGACTTAGATTCAAGATTAATAGACATTTCGATCCAAAATTTGAGCACCACATTAGATTCGAAAGAAAAGAGAGGTGGGATCAATTTATTGTGCAAAATCAAATAGATCAAAGATGAAGCATCCATAACTACTACAATCAGCTAGCAAGATCTTGAGAGTTTCTGTTTAGGCTGGCTTCGACACAATGACATTTGTCCTAATCAAACAGCAGCACTTAAAAGCTAGAACTGCTATTGCACATTAGCAAAGATAAATCTGCAATGGATATTCGTCTGACAACAAGTGAAACCACAGTGCTGATGACCAGATATACTATCTTTTAAAACGATTCAAAGTTCATTACCACTGGAAATGCGAAGACCAGTGGCAAAAGCCGCGTAGCTGTTCAACAAACAATAAGAGACAGTAACAACTGCATACTTTTCTTTAGCAACTTTAGGGATCCTGCCTACTCGGCTTCCAGAAGCATCTGCAGGTGGTTTACGGTTCAGATATCCATAGATGCTTTAGGGTTCCTGCCTACTCGTGCTTCCAGGAGCATCTGCAGGTTGCTTACGATTCAGATAGCGTATAACAGCATCTTCCACCCTGTCAAGAAGAGACTATGATTTCAATAACAAAACAAAAAAAAACAATATTTTTTTAAATAGGACATGCCCAATATACCAACAAATTTCAATATCTAGGATATTATAAGGTTTTTAACTAAACTAAACACGGACACATTGAGGACACACTGATTTAAAATTTTAAATTCTTATATTTCATCTTTATTTTTATATTGTTTTAAATAGGACATGGCATATGATGTGTCAGAGGGGTGTCTCTAAATATCCCTATAGTGTCGGTAATTTAAAAAATATAAAAAAAGGGGACAAGGGCACATCCCTTGTTGGATACATGTCCTCAAGTGTGAAATGTCCGTGCAACATAGGTTTTTAATCACCTGAAAATCAGTTAACAAAGCAGGAATATCTCAAATTACTTGCGAAATCAATTGCAAATATGGAACTCCAGCTTCCTGTCTGAACGATTTGCCTATATGATATGGTAATTGTATCCAAAATAGGGTTCTAGCTTCTGATTGAAGTAAGTTAACTACACATGTTCCCCAACCACTTTACAATGATTGATATTCAAAGCCTGTTTGATGTACATCATTTGAGAACAGATTGTGTAAAAATTAAAAAAAATAAAAAAGCGATTCTCTAGAGAATGTATAGTTAAAATGTAGGGAAAAATTATGGGTTACTCGCAAAATTATTTCATCTGGAGAATATACGGTTGAAAATAACTTTTGAGAAAAATGAGTTCTAAAAATCTGAACCAAACAGAGGCCCAATCAAGTAAGCTAAAAACAGTTAATTGGGATCAGGAAGTTAATTATGAACATACCAGGGTTGGTTGTAGAAATCTGATCGACGCTCTTTTTCTGGATTGCGAATTGCTTCCCCAGAAACAACTTTCAGATCCTTGTTTTGAGAATCAATCAGCGTGTTAATAAATTCTACTGGTGATTGACTAAAACCAAGAAAGAATGCCCTTCTTCTACGGTGCTCATGGATCTTTCTTATAGCAGTACAAATTGCTTCATCACAGGCATCGATCTCTTTTGTTTTTTCAGTATTGGCCAACAGAGCATTCAATTCCCTCTGTATTGGGAAGGGTACATCAACTAAGACATCATAGCATGCAGTTCCAGCAGGACAGTTTCCTGATAGTTTGATCCTGTGCTCTAAATGTATGGGTTGCGGAGGAAACAGGTGGGGTGTTATTTTCTGCGTCACTGCAGTAAATCTGATCCTTCCTTCCCCAAACAATTTCTGAAGGGGAGGATCACAATTGAAAGAAGAAGGATCATCCGGACACTGCAATTTTCTAGCCTTCACATAATGCCAAATAGCAGCTATGATTCTTGCACGAGTATCAACCTCGATACCTAAGACTTCCATCAGAGCCGATGAAAGCTTATACTTCTCAGGCATGTAATTCATTTCTAATCGTATATTTGCAGTGAATTCTTGATCCCCTTTCCTTTTTACCTCGAAGCCTTCATGAGAAGCAGGTGACCGAGCACTATCCCATATAATCATATAGTTATCAGGATAGAGTTTCTGGTCCAAGGAAATAGTAACTCTCTTGAAAAAAGAAGAGAACCTTGGATATAAGGAGCTTGATTTCTGCATCATGCCAGCTTGGTCAGGATCCATCCCGTCCTCCAAAATCCTCCCTACAATTTTAAGGGTCCACGTAGGTGGCTCTGCATTTGGCTTTTTAGGAATAGTACGAATCTGATTAGCAAAAGTGTTAAATACATATATCCTCAGAGTTTTCTGTATGTATGATGGAGTCTTTAGAGCCTCTTGGATATCAATTTTCTTCCTTGTTAGAGCAGCATCCACACGAGACTCAAACTCAAGGAGCTGTGTGTATAGAGCAGATTCGGGCAAAATTGCAGCCACTCTTTCCTGTAACTGCTTCTCTGGAAGCTTTTGCTTCTTCCTGCTAGCAGCAGCTGAAGCGTCCATTGTCCTCATAGGAGAAACAGTGTTAGTAGGCAAGAAGCCAGTCGGCCGAACAGGTGGTTTCTGCATAAACCTTTTTGCACTGCCACTGCCAGCTCCTGAAACAGAGGGAGATGGAGAACCCAGATTTGCCCCACTGGAATGTGCTTGGTTGAATGAAAGCCCTTGAGCAGCTTGCAGCTGCGCTTGGAATTGAGCATGGGCGGCATGCACTTGAGCTTGGGCATGAGCCTGAGCTTGAGCTTGAGCCTGAGCCTGAGCCTGAGCCTTTGACTGAGCTTGAGCAATGGCTTGGGCATGAGCAGTGAGCTGAGACAGTTGAAATTGCCCCGGAAAGCCAGATCCGACTTGTTGCTGAGCAGATGGGTTCACAGGCAATGAATTGCCGAAGGGGGATGAAGCCCCAATGTTCTTTGGTGGATTATTGTTATTTGCAGACATAGCTAAATCTAAACAATTAATTACCTCAGATAAACCTAATCATCATATGCATCAGGGCACCGACTGGGACCGGTCGAACTTATAGATTGGAAACCAACAAAGAAGATCTAACTACTGTATATAAACCTAATAACAAAAAAAAAGGCTCAAGAGCACGTAATTAAGCACCGTTAACTTAGAAACAGGAAATTCCCAAATCTTTCACGAAAAGATCAAATTTGGCCACAGCTCATTACATAATAAAGATTGTAACAATGGAAAACCATAAACCCTAATCTTACACGATACGATTTCATGTAAAGCTTATAATTACATAATTGGAGATTTTGGATCGAAATATTGAATAATCTTACAACAAAATATGAATCTGACTGGTGAGAGTTGGAAACTGTGGAGCTTCCTTCTCGGCAGTTGACTTGCTCGGCGAGTTAGCCACTCAACAATGGAGTGAGTAGGTTACAGTTTGGTTATAGTCAGTCATAAACAAAGATTGGTTCTTTACACTTACGACAATGTTCAACACGCACTTTAATCATTTGTGACTTATTGACAAATACCTATGAAGATTTCCTGGTCACGAAGGTGATCTAGAGGATGGTTTTTATTTGCATTCGTGCCTCTGGGAAAGGAAGTTTGACTGCCTTGCCATTAGTCTTGTAACGGCCTCTAATAATTTTATCTTTACATGATCGTGTAGGTGTGTGATGCATCAATACTTCTGGACAGCACTGGAAACATTATCACTGAGAAGAGATCAAATCCCAACAGGAATTCGGCCTGTGGATTTGAAGACCTTGATGAGATAAAATCCGCGCTCGAGAAAGAATGCCCTCACACTGCTTCTTGTGCTGATATTATGGCTCTTGCTGCAAGGGATTTCACAGTTCTTGTAAGTAACACATTCTGACATAGCATTCAATTAAAATAAGGAAAATTCTCTTGAAAGTCGAAGGTATTTGCTCGTAATGAAGACTGGTAGACCTAGCTGGGAAGTTCCATTAGGAAGACGAGATTCAAGAGGCGCAAATGTGAGTGGTTCAAACCAGAACATTCCTGCTCCAAATTACACATTCCAGACTATCCTCACTAAGTTTAAGCTAAAAGGACTTGACATTGTTGATCTACTGGCATTATTTGGTAAAATTAGGACTGGACATAGTTCGGTTCGGTTCGGTTCGATTCTCTGCAGAACCGAACCGGCCCAAAATTCTCGGATATTTAATAAATAGAACCATCGAGTCCAAATATAATTATGGAACCGTTCGGGTTCAGTACCGTTTAGTTCGGTTCCGTACCATAATTAAATTTTTTAATATTTACAACAATACTACATAAATACAACTAATAACATGTTCATTCGTAACTTTTACAAATTAACGTAGCATAATTTAAAAACATATAAATAACAAGTTATCCAATAAGATTAATTCATTGTATATAAATACCAAAAAGTAGATACTAATATTAAAACATCGATGATCCATATCAATAATTCATTTGCTTCAAGCAGCCCGCGCATAAAAAAAATGAAATATAAATTTAAAGCTATAAAAACAAAATATTTTTAAGTATTGATAATACTTATCAATTATTTGATTTAATCAATAGCTAACGCCGCCGGTGAAAGGAATGAGCTTCAAAATCGATTTGGGAATGGGGATGTAGGTTTTAAAATTATCAAACGATTTGGGTTTATACAGGGAGTGGGCGCTGCTTACCAAATGAAATTGGAATTGAAAGATGAAGGATAAGACTCAAATGTTGGGCTAACAAAAAATTAATTTGGCTGGAGATGGCTGTTTGTTTAATTAACTTGCTAATTTGTTTAGAAAAAATAAAATTTATTTAATTAATTTAGTATAAAAATTAAAAAAATTATTTAGATTCGGTTCTTATTCAGTTTTTCGGTTCTTTGGTTCTAGGACCGAGAATTGACTCAAACCCATCGGTTCTCGATTCAGATACATGTTCGTGTATTTAATTTATGAAGAACTGTTGGTTCGGTTCGGGTTCAATTCGATTCGAACGTTTTGTCCAGCCCTAGATAAAATTAACATGACTGTCTCTTTCTTGTCATCATGTTATGTTACTTTCAAAACAAAGGCTTACGAAGTTGATCAACCGAACTAAAATAGACAAGTACAGTTCCATCAATTCACATTGAATTATTTAACTTTAGGTATAATTTTCTAGTTAGTACCAAGTTCAACCAATCCTCGCACATTGGAAATTGAGCTGAACTAGACGAGCCACTCGCTGTAAGAGTGTGTCACGATTGTGTCTCTATTAAGTTAATTAGAAGAGGATATTGACTCATTCGAGTATTCTCGATCTACAAATAAAGATTTTCAAGGAACCTAAACTTCCGACCTGGTGTATTTTATACTCTTGACTCCTCTGGGGACTTATCAACCTGATAATTGGGAATTGTGCTTGTCATCGTATACTAGTAAAACCTAATAATGTAATTAGACTAATTCCGATGAACTGAAGTGTAACTGACATAAAGAATTCATTCAGTCGACTCAAATCATAGGGAATAGGCTTCGTTTGTTTATCATTTCATGCTGATGAAGCACTAGATTGTCTTGCTGTGAGTAACACAGTAGAGCATGCATGTTTAACATCTGGGTAATCCTCCTTCAGGAAGTTACACCATTGGAAATTCAAGATGTGTCGGCTTCAGGTAAAGGATCTACAACCAAACGGGAAAAGGGCAACCGGACTACACCCTGGACCAATCCTACACAGCCCAATTGAGTAGTAGGTGCCCAAAATCCGGTGGTGACCAAAACCTTTTTTTCTTGGGTTTTGTCTCCTCAACAAAATTCGACAACAGCTACTTCAAGAATCTGTCTGAGTTTCAAGGGCTTGCTGAATTCTGATGAAGTTCTGGTAACTAAGAATCAAGTGTCATTAGAGTTGGTCAAGAAATATGCTGAGAACAATGAGCTTTTCTTTGACCAATTTGCAAAGTCCATGATATAGGAAATATTTCTCCGTTGACAGGATCGAGAGGAGAAATTTGTAAGAAGTGCAGAATGATCGACACTTGAATGTTCCCATGAATGTAGAGCTTGTCTGTTCCTTTGTGTTTTATTCAATTTCTCAATTTATTGCTTTGATTCAGATGAAGTTTAAATATTTAAGGGTTGTGTCAATTTCCGTGGACATGTGGAGAGCTGTAAAAGCTTTTTCGTATATCTTAATGAGAATCCCTTGTCTGCTTCCAAAATCACTTCAATGTTAATTTGGCTAATTCACTAGGATGCTCTTCACTTAGCCTCCGTTTGGTAAAATTTATAAATCATATATAAATAGAACTACACATTCCAATTACCCCACAAGTTAAATCCACTTATCCACCACTCTTTTAAATCTACGTATGAATTGAAACCGTTTATAAATTATCCCCAATGGGAGGCTTAAACTTAGAAAGAGGTGACAAGAAGAACTGTAATGTTACATTGGTATCATACATGACAAGCATGCACAAAGGGGGGGATCTATTTAAGCAGACTAAGCATGAAGTATATGTTTTGATACTGAGACAAACCACTTCACCACCAAGCATGATCAACGAGCTGGTGACCATGTCAAGCCATAAATCGACCGATTCCTCATTCTTGATTATACCTCAACCTTGACATGGCTTCTCACCATACGAGGATGGACAAGCACTTCTCTAACCTTACCTGCTCCAATATGGAAACCCCGTGTTTCTAGGATGTGCTAGAGTAACTAGGTATGACCATAACAATCATTGTAGATGTATGAGCAATTGTAATGTTAGAGAAGGCACGAATAGTCAAAGGCGACCACCAGTGCTTAAATCATACATTTACAAGAGCAAAGCATAGCGCAACAGTATGCAAAATTAAATATCAAAACTAAGCTAGGTGTTCGATTACTATTGGGTACTTCTTATTAACCATAAGGTGAGAGGTAACTAATAAATGATTGGAGCAATAGTCGTTCATTTGCTCAGAGGTTCGAGCAGATGCTGGGTTTCTTAATGGGTAAAGGAAAATCCCTATATAATGTGCAATTCCTTCAGCTTTTGGCTGCGAGATTATATTAAATCGAGGCAAGAAAATATCTCGAGAATCGTGCAGTGCCAGGCGGGGGGCGTTTTATATTAGATTTTTTTTGTAGTGGTGAATGGCATATTGATGCCAGAATGAACCATGAAAAAGCTTGAGTAAATTCTTGACACTACTTGCGATACTCTGTGTGACATTGAATAGCAGTATGAAACACATGTCAATATTCCTAATAAAATCCAAATGCAAGAAAAAGTTACATCACATTAACAATGAATGTGTTTATATATATATATATATATATATGTGTGTGTGTGTGTGTGTGTGTGTGTGTGTGTTCTCATTCTCATCTGCCTGCAGGTACTGTGCAGTTGTAGTCTTGAAGTACAGCAATGACTTAACCGTGTTTTTTGAGAAAGGATAAAATTTCATCTGAAACTTGTTGAGGCTTCTCTTGTTGTATGAAGTGATGACCATCAATGATGACAACTTCATGGTTGGGAACTAAATTCTTGAATATATTTCCCTCTATGTATTCCCTTGTTNACATGTCAATATTCCTAAAAAAATACAAATGCTAGAAAAATTTACATCACATTAACAATGACTGTGTTTATATATATATATATATATATATATGTGTGTGTGTGTGTGTGTGTGTGTGTGTGTTCTCATTCTCATCTGCCTGCAGGTACTGTGCAGTTGTAGTCTTGAAGTACAGCAATGACTTAACCGTGTTTTTTGAGAAAGGATAAAATTTCATCTGAAACTTGTTGAGGCTTCTCTTGTTGTATGAAGTGATGACCATCAATGATGACAACTTCATGGTTGGGAACTAAATTCTTGAATATATTTCCCTCTATGTATTCCCTTGTTCCCCCGGAATCAAATCCGATATCCTTGTCACCGACTATTAGTTTAGCCGGAACTGATATCTTTGACCCTTGCCATGGTGCTAGAAGCTCCCAGTTGCTGTCATCAGATTTAAACACAAATACCAGTCATTAATTGAACAAGACGGCCAGGAAATGAGTATATTTTTAGTATCTTTTGAATTTCTGTTTTGTGCAAAGCAAAATTTTGATGGGATGGGAGAGCGGCAAGCCATAGAAGTTTGACAAAGTCTAAGAATACGCAGATAGTTAATATGTTCCACCTATTCAACGGGGCTCTAATATCAGCTTGGGAGCCCTGGATGCCGCAGTAAACCATCAGTGATCTAATAGCTTCTATCTGATGGGATCGGTTAATGGATTTCCCTTCATTTCTCTCCACCTAAAGGGATACAGGTGTTGGTAAGCTGATGCTCTGACTATAGTACACTGACTGACCAATGAAGCAGCTAGAGAAGTGTTTTGAGGAAAGACGGTATCCATTGCCAAGGAGATGAAAAATGGTATAATCTATAAACAACAGACACTAAATTGAGATTAAAAGCAAACTGACCTAATGATCATAGGCAAAAAAGATTCGGGCAGGTACTGAGTGTAACGAAATCCAATTGAATTCCAGATTTCTTGGGACCGTAAATTATTGCCAATTTATTTTTGAAGTGTGACAAAGTGCACTTACAGGTCCATAGCTCGGTAGTAGTTCAAAGCTCCAGTGAATCCAGTCTCCTGGAACTTGTCAGCAAATACTTGTAGTTCTTCTTCTGTAATCCAGGATGGCAAGAATGAAGGGGTGCTTAAATAGTCAATTATCTCCATTCCAGGTGGTGATATTAACAGATCAGTCTGCGTCGTGAGAAGGAACTTCTTCATCACTGAGAGATAATCGTACCTCGAGAATGACCTTTCTGCTCTCCCTGGTTCCTACTCCGACCCAAACCAGTAAATAATTTCGTAAGCAATAGTCCAATGCAAAACAGAGAGATGGGGAAGAGAGTACCTGAAATTGACAAAGGTAGAAGTCATTTCCAAACATTTTCTCAAAGGATTCGAGATATTTGACATTGGGAAATCTCGGTGAAATTGGAACAGAAAGAGCTATTACTGCCCTAACTCTATCTGGCCTCAACAGGCTGAGGTACCAAGCAGCCAGTGCTCCCCAGTCGTTTCCCACTACGAAAGCCTATACATGATACATAACATAGCCCACAGTCAAATCCACAGAAAGTGATCGAGTCGGACAACGTAGAGAAATAAATGGATAGGAAGAGAGAAACCTGTTGTGCGCCAAAGTGATCAAGCAAGCCAATTAGATCGCCAACTACGTGGAAGAAAGTGTAAGAAGAGGGGGTGAGAGGTGAATCAGAGTCTCCATATCCTCTCAAGTCAGGTGCAACCACATGGTAGCCATGGTTGGCCAAGAAGGTAATCTGATGGCGCCAAGTATACCAGATTTCTGGGAAGCCATGAAGCAGCAAAACAAGCGGTCCAGTCCCTTTTTCAGCTACGTGGATCCATATACCATTCGTTTTGATTCTTTGATGATTCACATTCAACATCATCTCCATCATGAGATGCTTGAACTAACAGATTTATCACTAAGTGGGGATGCTCCTGCAGCACGAGCAAACCCTTTCGAAATTGGTTAAGAATGGGCACCACTATACCAGCCAGGTTTTATTGATCATGTCCTCTTTCCACCAGCTTGACCTTGTCTTGGGGGCGTTGCAAGCAGGAGGGATAGAGAGAATAATTTTCAAACAACAAAGTTCAACGATTTCGAGAAGGAAACTGATCTCAGGAAAAAGGCAGTGTCATATCTTCTTCAATCCTGACCGGCAAAAGTCAATGGTAGATGAAGCCCTATTTGATCCACCTTAATATTATAATTCACTTTTTCCTTTATTTTTATTAATCACATATACTCAAATAAAATAATATTATACGTAAATTTAAAATTTTCTTCTTCTTTTTTAATTACACATTCTAAAAAATAAAATAAATTAAATTAAAATCTCAAATAATGAGGGTCAAACGAGATGAAATTAACCCGTGTTACTCTTATCATTATTCAATGAAAATAAATTTTACAATAGAGAATTTTGCTTCGCCTGGTTTGGTTTTTGGTTTGTCTTCTTCCTCCTTTTTGTTTTGAAATTGGGCCCTTTGTTGGACGGCCCGTTTCCCTCTCTCTCTTTTTTATTTTTTTTCTTTAGTGTGTGTGTGTGTGTGTAATTTTTACGCTTTAGTACGTTTACATATATATTGAATAATTTTTAATATTATTTAATTAAATATTAATAAACAACATCGCTATTAAGATCGCTGATTGTCGACAGTCATTTGTCAACGTTCGTCCAGGCTGAACTTCAATGTTATATCCACCACTAAGTATCAAACTAAAAATTTAGCAAGTAATGATCTTATTAAACGGATAGAAACAAAGAAATATATATATACATACCAATTAAAGCATATAATTTTGCAATTGACACCAACTTCACATAAACACTTTCTGTGTATTGCACTTCACATAGAGAACAAAAGGCATCAACCATTGATAGTTAATGGTGAACCTCCATTGTTAAACTTTATCGTTATGACTAGTTGAGATTCAGAGAAAGAGGAGGTTTAACTGATAGCTGAATAAATGGAACAAAAGATGAAAACTCAATTGATAATTTACAAGGTTACAAGGCCAGCAATATATAAAAGACGTTGGAGTACTGAGCAAGTAAAGAGTAGCACTTACATGTGAAGAATCAATATAGTTACAACAATCTTTGTGATCTCAAAACCGCACAATCAGCTTGTACATGTCCCAACTAAATTAAGCTTCACACGTCTATGAAAAATGATTGATGATCACTTAAGCTAATGGCCTCTTGTGATGTATTTTAACATCCTCCCTCAAGCTGGAGTTTTATCAACTAACTCCAAGCTTGTCTTTAAGAAACAAGAACCTGGAATGAGATAAAGGTTTTGTCAGCAAGTCTGCAATCTGATCAGATGAAGGAATGTATTAGATCTTCAATTTGCCTTCAAGAATTTTTATCTTTCACGAAGTGTATATCAAGTTCAATGTGTTTAGTTCGAGCATGGTAAACTAGATTAGAAGCTAGAGCACTAGCACTTAGATTATCACACAACAGAATTGGGGATGAAGTAGGCTACAATTTAATTTCCTAAAGAAATGACTCAATCCAAGCTATCTCAGCTGAGGCTAATGCTAGAGCCTTATATTCAGATTCAGCACTGGACCTGGCAACCACTTGTTGTTTCTTTGAAGACCAAGCAACCAAAGTATCTCCTAGATAAATGCAATAGCCGGTTGTAGATCTCCTGTCATCAGGGCATGAGGCCCAATCAGCATTAGTATAACCGGTGTGTTCAAGTTGTCACTTCTCTGAATCCAAAGGCCTTGTTCAATAGTTCCTTTCAAATACCTAAAGATCCTTTTTACTCCCTTCCAATGAATAGGGAAGGGCTTTAAGGAAATTAGCTTAGCTTATTCATTACAAAGCTAATTTCAGGTCGTGTATGAACAAGGTATTGAAGTCCACCTATTGCACTTCTGAATAAGAATGGATCAGCCATTTTCTCTCTTTCATTCTTGGAGATAATTTTTCCCATTGCCATAGGCATTGCACAAGGTTTTAGGTGCTCAAAATTGAACATTTTCAGGAGATCCTTGATGTACTTAACCTGAGTGAGATTCATCCTAGATTCACATCTCCTCACCTCAATCCCCAAAAAAAGATGCAATTTGCCCATGTCTTTCAATGCAAATTGTGAAAAAGCATGCTTTACTTCTGGTAATCATAGAGTAATCAACATTTTGCCTTCTACCTTCTATCTCTTCCTGATTTGCCTGAATATTGGGCTCGGTCTTTTCTGCCTCAGTGCTTACAGTATCTTCATGAGTTTCCCTTTCAGTATGCTCATGTCTAATTAACCTCTGGTGTCTCAGTTTCAATTTCCTTTGGTTAAACAACCTTGAGATACTGCTAATTGAGTTGAACTAGAGTGAAGTGTATCAGATGAGCTTACAGGACCAGTGTTAGAAGGAATGTTGAGTGGCATATATTGGATAATGGTTTCAAATGAGTGGCTACTTTTATTTAGACAACCATGCTCAAAAGTGAACTCCATTTCATTGAAGATAACATGTCTAGATAAATAATTTTTTTTAGTAGAGCTAAGGCAGTTATAACATTTATGGGAATTGATGAATCCAATGAAAACACATTTAGTAGAATGGAAACTGAACTTGTGAGGTTGGTAAGGTCTTAATCAAGGGAAGCAGGCACATCCAAAAACCTTGAGTGGCTTACAGATTGTTTGTTCACCATTTAGAACTTGACAAGGTAACTTCATTTGAAGAGCAGGTGTACAATTTGTTAATAAGATATGTGGTAGTATGGAATGACTCCCACCAGTAGTACAATGGCATCCTGGCTTGCAAGAAGGGCTAGACTGGTTTCATTGATGTGGAGATGTTTCCTTTTAACTTTCCCATTCTGAGATGAAGTATAAGGACAGGAAAACCTCATGTGAATACCTAATTGTAAGGTGAATTTAGTAAATGCACTAAATTATCATCTCCAATCAGATTGAAGAGTTTTGATTTTCTAATTAAACTTATTTTCAACTAAATTTTTGAATTGGATAAAGGAATTCAAGACTTCAGATTTGTTCCTCATAGGATATATCCATGTGAACCTGCTGTAATCATCAATGAATATGATGTAATACTTGAAACTAGATGTTGATTGAAGGGGTGCAGGCCCCAGACATCGGTGTGAAAAAGTTCAAGAGGTGATGATGGGTGTGAGGTTGAAAATTTGAAAGGTAGAAAGTATGCTTTTCCAAGTTGACATGCATCACAAAAATGATTAACTTAATTCATTTGAAGCTTTTCATTAAGAGTTGAAGGACTTGGGACATTACAAATTTTGAGGGATGTCCAAGCCTCATGTGCTACAATTCTAAATTAAACTTATACTTTGTGGTATTTTTGGACTGAGCAACAAAAACAGAAGGTCTAGATCTATTTGAGTGAACAAATTTTGAGATAGGAAGTTGGTTAACTTGATCAGGTAGTTCAATCTAATACAGTCCATCTTGAATTCTCCCTTCCAGCAGCACCTCCTTGGTCTCCTTGTCCTTAACAACATAAGAGTCAGAATGAAATTCCATGAATACTTTATTATCAGAAGTTAGCTATGATTAGCTATGAAACACTTAGCAGACTTTTCTTGATTGAGGAAACTAATAAGACATTGTTAAGGACTAGTGACTTGTTATTTTAAGTGTTGAGGTGATTTGTGCCTATGTGAGAGATATGAAGTCTATTACCGTTGTCAATAGCAAGTTTTTGCTTACCACCATACTCAAGTGCCTCAATTTGATTTCTCTTATCAGTTGTAACACGATTCCTAGCACTTAAGTTGGCAAACCAAGTTGGATCAGCCACAGTTCTGGAGGAAGCTATAAGAGCATTTGGTTCTGAGGAGTTCTGATAACGAGTTTCAGGTTTGGCAACCATATATCTTTCATCAAACCTATTAAAACACTTAGCTGCTGTGTGATTGTTCAAACCACAGATTTGGCATGCACTTTTGATATCAAATAGTCTATCTCATCTACCACTACTCGTGTCTCCTCTATAGCTATTACTTCTACCAGCATAGCTGGACCTTCTTCCTATGTTCATATTTAAGCTATGGATGAAATTAGCTTAGGCTTCACTTAAGTTGACTGAGGCTAAACCAAGAGTATTGAGGTGCTCAATTCTACTTTCATAAGTCATGAGCACTGACTACGACTCATGCCAAGATATAGATTCCCTGTTATTTATTTGCACTACTATAGGAGTACAATCTTCATCCGAACCTGCAAGTACTTGAGTAACAAGATCAGCATGAGAAATGACTTTACCAACAATTTTTAGATTGTCTGCACCTTATTTGATAGTGTTGAGGTACTGATCAACACTTATTGCTCCCTTCCTAGTTCTCTGAAGTTCACTAGCAAAGAAGGTGACCCTCGATCAATTCATGGCTCCAAAACTTTCTTCGACAGCATTCCGGAGTTCAGAAGACTTGGATGATCCCATGACTCTCATTGCAATTTATGGTGTCATTGAGGAGTACAACCAACCCATAAAAAGTTGATCTGTTGACACCCACTTTCCATACTCAGGATTTGGAGCCATTTCGACTGTGACCCCAGTTAAGCCAGTGGTTTGTGTAGTTAGGAACTCAGCTGGGTAACTTCTGGTTCCAATGATGAATCCTTCCAATTTGTAACCTTTAATGATTGGAATCACCATATTTTTCCATAATAGAAAGTTGTTCTTGCCAAGTCTCACTGGTGGGACTTGAGTTAGGCTGATTCCAAGAGTTTACATCTAATTTACTCCAACCGTTGAAGGCATCAAATTGTTGGTAGTTGGCTGTGCTGATTGTGTGCTATCATCAAATCCGGTGTTAGACATAATGGCTCTGATACCAAGTTGAAATTCAAAGAAAGATGAGCTTTAACTGATAGCTGAATAAATGGAGCAAAAGATCAAAACTCAATTGATAATTTACAAGGTTACAAGGCCAGCAATATATACAAAATGTTGGAGTAGGGAGCAAGTAAAGAGTAGCAATGATACATGCAGAATCAATATAGTTAAAACAATCTTTGTGCTCCCAAAACTGACAATCAGCTTGCACATGTCCCAACTGAATTAAGCTTCACACGTCTATGAAAAATGATTGATGATCACTTAAGCTAATGGCCTCTTGTGATGTGTTTTAACATGACTCGGTAGACCGGCCCTTATAGTTCTTCACATAACCCTCATGGTGTTGCTCCATGATATTGTCCATACCACTTAGAAATCACATTGCATTCTCAAGAGAACGGGCAAGGAAATTAAGGAGCTGTCATTTATTTAAAAACACAGGTTGAGGAACTTTAGTTGCTTAACTTAATAAAGAAAAAGTAATGAACTAAAAAGTACAAGGGA
>CAIGRL010192042.1:0-13418 GCA_903798325.1 Fraxinus xanthoxyloides | reverse complement strand
GTTGAAATAGAAGGAAATGTTATTGATTTGATGGAAAATATTATATTATTGAAGAATATGTGATTGAAAATGAGTAGAAGAATGAGAATGAGAAATTTAATGTGGGCCAAACGGGGGTTTAAACACATTGAGATGTGGGCAAGGAAAGCCAAGACTTCTGTTAGGATTTCAGCCTAGTTCTTGGTTTCGTTATTATAAATCCTTCATAAACATGTAACAAATTTTAAATTTGTTATAAATAAAGAATTTTGCTTCTGTTTTTCTCTTCTAAGCATTTAAATCAAGCTTACAGGCTTACAGCTCTCCATATGTTTCTTCTCGCATTGCTTTAATGATTATGTACTTATGTTGAAGTTGAAAGGAGTGCGATGCCAAAAGTAATGCGACTTGAGGTTTTCTCTAGATAATCAGCAATTCTGTGCGACATATACTGCAAAACACTTGCATTGTTAACTCTCACTATTTACGAGGAACTACAATATAGGAGTCTCTATCTCTGGTTTTGTTGGAGCACATGATTATTGAAGGAGATTAGAGTTAAGACGTCAGCAAGATAATACAAGTTGCTTAGCTAGGGATATATAGCCCGTCTCCATTAAAATTTATGTAAGATAGCTTAGTCAATTGCAGTTGTATGCTGTTTAACAGTGATATTGGTGTATTTCGAACTACTATTGACATTATGACATGATCTCTTTTTCAAAAGAAAACTTTATACTTCAGTTTCTTTAAGACTAATTTTGATTTGGGAGAAGTTCCAATCAGGATAGTTTGCTGCTGCATAACTACTTATCATGAAATGGAAAATGGATACCCACAGTCTAAATATGTACTAGATAGTTAATTTTGTGCTCCTAGAGTTTTACCTTTTTCGTCAGAGTTTTACTTTCTTGGTTTTTCATATATATATTGGATGTATGTATGCTTCAGGTGTTTGCCATAAAATTTGTGTATACTGATTGTATGCATTCCTTGTCTCAGGATCAACTGGGAGATGTATTGCATTGGATTAGACAAGCATTGGCCCTTGTATGTGGACTGCTATGGGGTGCCATTCCCTTAGTTGGGGGCATTTGGTTTCTCCTGTGAGTTACTGCTTGTAGTTTTTTGTTTATATACCCATATTTTGTCACAAAGTCGAACATTTCGAAGGGAAGTGATGAACATTTGATTTTACTAAAGTTTTACGTCATTTTTGCTGGACATCGCGTTGAAATTCCTATATAATGATACTCTTTTCCCTTTCATTATCTGCTTTTATTCGCTAAAATAATTGGTCTCCTCCTATTTGTTAGAGTAATGATATTTAGCTAACCGGTATTTAAAATCAATCTAGGTGACAGCACCTATGTCATTAAATTATAGGTTTAATTAAATACAAGAATTTATGACTTATTTATTATGACTTATGACATGCTGACATCTAGACTGGTGTACAACACCACTGATGTTAGATAGCATTATTCTATTTGTTATCACTTTGATTAATGCATTTGCTGAAACTGCTCCACATATGCATTTGTTTGGATAAACTCTTTTTTTGGTGTTCCTGGATATGCTTAGTTGAAGCAAATAAACAAGGACATCTTGCTCATGCAGTTTTAAGTTTTCCGTTTTGATTTTTATTTGGGTTAGAAAATAATGACTCAAATATTACAAGCGGATTCGATATGCAGGAACAGACTTTCTTTTAGATAAAATAAAAACTTGTGTTGCATTCTCAACAAGGCAATAGGCTCCATTTATTATCAGTTTTTAATTGGAATGCGCCTATGACTTGTTTGGTAAGGTGGAATTGTACAACATTATAACTAATGAAGAAAAAGATGCTTAAATCTTGTTAATTGTATGTCCTCTTCCTCCCAGTACTCTTACCAAACACGCCTAATGTATTACCCTTGTTTGAGCCCCATTCTTTTGGGTTAAGATTTTGGAATAGTGACTTTTTGGAGAATATATAATTAAAAAATAGGGAAAAGTTTTGGGTTTACGTGTAAAATTATTTTATTGAGAGAATGTATGGTAAAAAATGAGTTCCGGAAAAAATGAGTTTTGGGGAAATGGGGCTCAAACAAAGGTAAGCGTACCATTCACACTTTTTGCTTTGGTACAAGAAAGATCCATCAATTAACTCTTGATTTGCTGGTTTTGATATTCCAGGTTTGTGGTTTTAACCTCTGGGATTATATACGGTTATTATGCTCTTATACTAAAAGTCGACGAAGAAGATTTTGGGGGACATGGAGCTCTACTTCAGGAGGGGCTCTTTGCTTCAGTATCACTCTTTCTGGTATTTAAGCTGTTTCCCAGAACTTTATTGTGTTTTAAACACAAGATCGATCTGCTTAATGTGTTCATGAATTAGCTTTTAACATTTTGTTTCCGTTGATCAGCTCGCGTGGATCCTAGTATATAGTTTGGCTCATTTCTGATCGGCAACATTCACGACTTGGATCTTCTAGCCTTTGCCTCCCTTTTGGAAATGATAATTGATTTGTTTAGATTTAGACGTTATGAGGCTAATTATGTGCTCTGTAAACGTTGCGGATGTTCAAAATCGAATTTTGTTATATTTGTTGCACTTTTTATTTAGTGGGCAAAACTAGTCTGCAGTCCTTATTTTTTTATCCTTAGACCTTTCATTTCTTCTTTGTTGGAAGTGAAATGTTGAAAAGTTAAAATTTTTCTATCCTATGCATTATTGTGATGAAGCAGCCTGTGGGCTGTGTGATGCCAATGGTGCATAGTTTAACAAATGGCTGTGATCAACAAAATCATTGGCAGTTGCACTTGAATTATAAAACAATTGATACAGAAGATGCATTGAACTCCATTCCATTGCAAGCATATTGGTCTCCATATTATATCTGACCACAGAAGAGCATTTTTCACTACCAGAATTGCAAAATATTGTTCTATGTTAAAAATATAAGAGATGCGTCAGTCGCACCAACTTGCACTAGAATTGCTACAGCTTGCCAAACCAAAAGCTGGAGAAAAAATAAATTAAAAAAATCTCCTATACAGAAGGCTCTAGAACAAAATTAAGCAGCGCAAGACCCATCTTATGCCCATCTTTGACGTCGACCCCTCTGTTTAATTAAGTAGATGCGGCCATATACCCATCGATTACCTGGTCTCGAGATGGATTTCTGTAATGACATCAAAGAGACAAATCAATATTAATACCATAAGCACCAGCAGCAATTCTAGCGTACAAGTTACTAAAGGCTCATTTGGCCAGTTTTTGAAAAGTCAAAAAGGAGCTTTTGAGACCCCAAAACTACTTTTGGACTCGTTTGACTAATTTTATAGGAGTGATTTTTCTAATTAAAAGAGCTTTTAAAGAAAGCTGATCCAATATGACTTTCTCTAAAAGCATTTCCAGAAAATGGAACTCTTTTAAAAATTAGTTTCCAAATAAAAATAAAGTTAGCATCTTCCAAAATATTTTCTACAAAAAGCAAAAGCAAAAGAAAAAGAAGCAGCCATGTCGAACGAGTCCTAAATGTCCAAACAAGAGGTTCGTCTATGCCCGGCACTAAAACAACTATGTAAATACAGAAACCCCAGCTTATTCATTCCTTCGAGTTTCACCCAAAAATTCCCATAATTTTGCCTCAACTACCCTCACACGACTGCCTAAAAAAACAACTGAAATAATATGTTACAAATAAACCCTAATGAAAATCCAGGAAAAATGTAAGAGCTGCCCAAGCCTCCAAAAAGTCTTATAATAGTCATATTTAGAGGAGCCTAATGGCTTAATACTTTTTAACGAGTACGCTGATAAAGCGACAATCCTACATCCCCTCTCCCTGTCCAAAAAGGAAAAAAGCTTACAAAGTGCCCAAACCTCATCCCCTCGCACAGCCATCCTCACAGACTCAGTAGCTGTTGGGGAACAACCCCATGGAATTGCCTTACTGGAGCCCGAAACACAGAACTTCAATTTTCCAGGAAGTGTTAAGGATGCAGAATTCTTCAGCGTGTGAAGAATATAACGACCTTCCATTTTCACTATATATGTCAGGAGTCTGCTCCATGAATAGTTTTGTTTACCCGCTTTACACTGAATCAGAAATATGCATAAAGGAACTAGAAACAAACCAAATTGGCTTAAACATATTTCGTAAAATATTTCTAGAACAATCTCAACTTATTGGCCCTTTCAGGTACTAATAGAATCTTAGTGACACATACACACACAAGTTATATGTTTCATTACCGAAATGAAAAACTTGTTCTTCTTTAGCATCCAAAATCAGAGTCAAGCTCCAAGTACCTCAATTTTGGTGCAAAATTCTAAGGAGCTCTCACATACATGACACTCCGCTCTATGAGGGGAACTATTGGACTGATCTGACCTGACAAAAGCAAACACCTGAAAAATAAAATGTTGTAGCAGCTCAAGATACAAGGATCCATGCACTGAATAATACTGTTTGTCAGACGTGAGAGATAATCAATACCAACAATTCAAATAAGGTTTTTGAAATATGGCGGCTAATTTCCATTACTAACCTCTTCGCCGCAATTAGGGCATGCTCCTTTCAATGCCACCAGTTTACAGTTCCAAAGCCTTTGAAGTGCTCCAACTACATGAATTCTCCTAGTTAGAGGGCATAATGAAGCATAACATGCTATAGATTTAATTCAACTCAATTGTGATGGTGCATATGATAATCAACAACCTTAAAAGAAAACATAACGCTTATCATACAATGAGTTCATTACATGCACAGCTTGACTTCCAAAGAATATACACGAAATCCAGTTTGTTGTAATGCTATTGATGTTTCCCTATCATTTAACCCATCAAGCCATTGTAAAATGTAAACAACAATATCGTTCTATGTTAAAAATATTGTTCTATGTTAAAAATAATATCGTCACTAGTACATATCATTCGAAAATTGGCAGAAAATAGGAAAAACCTACAGTAGCCCATATAGGATCTTAGTCTATAATAACATTTACAAAGGATACTTAGATTCTTCTCGGCCCACCAGGACATTTTTGCAGCCACAAACTCCATTGATCAATACACCAATGCACATATCAAAATAGCAGATAATATTTCAACAACCCCTATATCCCAACACCACTCCCACCCAAATGGAAAAAAAGGCAAAATGTCCTGGCACCCATGGTATGAATATAAAAACAACGAGCATCAACTTTTCCCTCTATTCAAAAAGCATGTTCGGGTGAGCTTATTTGCACTCATAAGCTTACTTATAGCAGGAGAGAAAATTATGTGTTCATAAGTAAAATAAGCAAGATTATAAGACCACCTAAACATGCTCAACTGAGACCATCTTGCTCGCTTCTTCAAAGGGAGCAACAATTTTTTGAAATATTTTGCATTACGTTTCTCAGTGTAGCCATTCAAATAAATGGAAAAAGCAAAAGGGCACTAAATTATTCCTTCTCATTTCCTTCTTTCCAAATTTAAGTAATATAGTTAAACAGATCTTCCTGTCAGTCAACAAGTGAGCACAAAGAAAGGCTCTAAGGCCAACAACAACATATAGTGTTCAAAACATAGACAATAAACTCGACGTAGTGCACATGAATGAATCAAAATATCATTCAGGAATGTAAATTCATGGTGAAGAAAGCAATTTTGGAAGTGATTACAAGGAGTATTCAAGCACTCCCAATCATGCTCAGACACTTCACTGTATTATAAAGCTTATTCCTCAATGAAGGGATTCTAGGTGGTAATTAAAGAAATTCAACATCACTTTCATCTTTTGAAGTAAAAGTTACAGATAATGCATGGCTTGCTAAAAGTAAGTGTAAGAGCATTGTTGAAGATTTTAAATATATTACCAGAAGCTGATGCAATTGGGTAACCAATCATGAATCCAAATAATATTAAGAGAGTGCCGTTAAGCGTGGTAAGAAACTCTAGCACAGAAGCTTGATTTTCATAAACAACTCCAGAATCAATTGCATCTTGATAAGCTCGACAAATGGTGTAGAGTGTAGGCACCAGACATGCTGAAGAGCCAAAACCAAGAATCAAGAACCATATGCTCGCTAAAGCAAAAACCTGTGAAGGATCTTCCTGCCCTACATCCACATATTCAGAATTCAAGTGCAGCAGGAAAATAAAAACACTAATATGTATCAATATTATTCTAGGTAAAGTACTTTATTCTATGCAAAATCATTTCTAGCAGATATAGAAGTCAGGTTACCCTTGAGAGGCCTAAACTGTAGTCCTAAGACGCATGGATACGGATATGATACAATAGGGATACGCCAATACAACTTTTTTGAAAAAATTAGAATACAACGATACGTTTTATTAAATTCAATATAATTTCATTAATATAAAAAAAATATTAACATAGAAGCATGATAATAAAAATAAAAATAGTAAATAACTTATTAGCACGGTTTTACATATATTAAATCATTATCTGTTTTCAATAATAGAATTAATGTAACACAACTTTACATGTATTATTTAATACTAATTATTATCTATTTTCAAAAATAAAAATATATTCGTCAACTACAACATGATTTAACATGTACTGAAAGATTAGTCATATTTTGCATTTCCAATAAAAAGCCTAGTTGTCAATTTTAAAACTCTAATTGTGTATTTTCACTAAATATTATTGATCTTCAATAAGTTATTAAAATAATGTTAAAAATATAAATTGGATATGTATCGAAAATCTTACAAAAATATAAAATAATTAAAAAAAACGTATCGCATACATATCAAAAATTAGAAAATATCTAAAATAATTAAAAAACAAGTATCCGGTAGGTATCAGAGGGTATCAGAGCTTGGATACGTATCGGATACGAGTACATAACGAGTATCGGTGCTTCTTAGCCGTATTATCTCGGGACTGACGCAACTCCAATAAAAATTACTTCAATAAAGTTTCACATCAATGAATATGTATTTCTAATTAAGTATATATAATTGACTCAATCTGTCAAACAATTAGATGGCTGTCACAAAGAATTCCAAGATATCAAGTAATCCTTACAGTTGTACTCGTTTCAATATCAGTAGTATTAGCCAGAGTTACAAATGTAACTATGGTCAGCACTCAGCAGTATATGCTTATGCTGAGTCTTTTTATCTAATCCTTACACGTACATATTTCCTAGAAAACAACATTAGGACTTCCGAGTGAAAAGTAGTTGATTTCTTCGATTTTGTTGATTATTGAAGATTAAACACTTGTAGAAAATTAACTATGCATTCCGTGTGAAGTTTTCTTTTAGATTGTTCTTTAGAATGCCCTAAGTGTTTTGTAATTAATATTTTATAAATGTTATCAATGCTCAATTTTGAGAATTGAATAGGAATATGTAACCATACTTCTCATTGAAACCTTGTTTAGTTTATACTGTACAAGTCAATTTTGGGATACAATTAGGTCTTTTGCTCGATTAATAAGTCTAGTTAATGGATTGAATTATACTTGAAATTGACTAAGAATTTATCAACCATTCAAACTCGGTGATTTTTATCCATTGCTTGCCATCAGAATTTCCATTTTACTTCATAATGAAGTCTTTAAAATAGTGTGAGGCAAGATTAACACATTAACCCCAAATAAAGACACAATGTTAGCCAAAACACATTAAAATCAAAATTACCTCAGCATCAGCATAAGTAGATTGCCGCCTGAGACTGCATCGTGGGTACTTCACCACATACTTTGAACCATACCACCGCAATGTTAACTGTTCCAGTAATACTGTTCATTAGCAAAATGGATTGATAACATTAAAATGAATAATTCTACAATAATAGGAAGAACAAAAGAAAATACCTCGACTCTATCAAACATGTCATCCACTATCAAAGGCTTCCCACTGTAATATGCATCCCGCGCCTAAAGTAATTAATAACAATTAATCAACCAAAATAATTTGAAAGTATTAGGAAAAACGATGTGAGCTCAGTTACAATTTTTGCTTACCTGACGATAGAGCGCTTCGAGAGTTTCTTGGCTGGCGGACTCAATGGGTCCGACAAATATGCAGGAGGGTCCTTCGGGAGGCTGGCGGTTAACGTAAGTGGCAGCTGAGCTAGAAATGCAGTGGCTCCGAGACGAGACCCGGAACGAAAACGGGGCTCCGATATGGGAGGCGGTTCTAGAAAGTTCAAACACGGAGGAGCCGATCACGTGAGGAGTCACCAGAGAGCGCGCGGCGGCCATCAACTGCTTTCTAAAACTAGTAACAGTAACACACCTAAACGGTTTTGCATACACAAGAAATTATAAAAATCTCATTCGTGCTTTGGGCGTGGCCACAATATGAGGAGAGAGAGGGCGAAAATGCCCTTTGAGGCTGTGATTTCGTTTTTGCCCATAAATATCTACCTGGCTTGCGAGAAATCTGTGATTGGTGGTGGATATTTGAAAGGGTAGGCCATGGAAATTTGACCTTAAAATTTGTGATTCATGGTTGGTTAATGGTTAATTGTACAATTTTTTTTTTTTTTTTATGGAAATAATATAAATTAACACTTGATTATCGTTGGAAGATGACAAAAATACAAGAAAAAAGCAGTCATACAAATGCTACCAACACGACACCTATATAGTTTCTATATGTTTTTCTCTGTACTTGCAGAATAATTCATGGTTAAGAGTGTGGGCACGAACCTGGACCGATCTACTTTTGCGCAACTAATTTGACTTTTGATAATATATAAACAGTTTGACCATTGATTTGAATAAATGGCAAAATTGTCTCTCACCTCATTATCTATGAACGAAGACGTACACGTAGCAGGGGTTGGACCTATATACATTTGATTTCAATTCAAATTACGTTTGAGCTTTGGATAGGTCCATCCACATATTTTAATTACATTTTGATATTTCGTAAATAGTAATGTTATTTATCATCTATGATATACTGACACATAAAATGTTGTTCAATATCACCGATGATAGACGTCATTATTATTTCGTAAATGAAATAATTCGAGTTCACTTATTGAGAACGAACTCTAATTGGACCTCATTTCGAGTTCGTTCTACCCATAATATTTTTTTGAAAAAATGAAAGCCAACAATACATATTATATTCTCAATATCTAGCAGAAGAAAAAGGTCATCGGACATATAATTCAACACTTTCTTAACGAAGTGGAAATATGTCGTACAAATAGCATCAAAATCTAATTGTGGCACTGACGCCTTGAGAAGGGTCCGTGGGGACAAACATCAAGTAAAGCTTTGTTGGAGTAAGAGTTTCTATGAATGGGTGATATGATCCAATTGTTAAAATGAAATTTGCTTGATTACGGTACTCATCACTTGGGTTAAGTCACGCCATTAGACTTGAGTGAATAAGTTTTATATTATTATTTTGTAAAAAGTGATAAATTCAGTTTCAGAGTCGGATGCTCACAATCCAGGTTCAAAAACCAAAATTGTTGGACGCCCGACTGATTTTCGATTCCGGTTAACTACCTCTAATTCAAATCCATTATCCATTATTTGTTCGAAAATATGATCCGTCAAATCACTTTTTATTCATATATTTTTTGGGCCATATAAATATTATTCACTCATTCATAACTTATTTTTATCCTTTTATAATTTAAACTGATAGTAAACAATTTTCAAACATTTATAATTTAACACAATTTTGTGAGCCCTACTCATGAAGAAGAAGAAGATAACAATCGTTCTAATAAAAATTGATGCGCTTACACAAATATTCTATAATTAAAAAGATGATGATTTCATACTTCTATCGACACATTCAAAAGTTAAGTCACTTTATTTTAGAAGAATAGTAATTGTAATGAAAGTGGTTGTTAAATTAAAGAGTTGAACGAGCGAGCACAAATTGCAAATAAAAAATTCTACACAAATACTTCAAAAAAAACAAAAAGGATTTACTTTACTAGTTCATCAAATAAAAGAAAAATCACTGCTGAACTTAAGAGACCAACAATGCTATATTTACAAGAAATTGTTGACAAACATTTTGATCAAACACTCACAATAAGGGGGAGGGCCCACATATTTTGAATTTTTTTATTCACATGGGCCCCGTAAACATTTGAGAGGTTGTCAAAATGATTGTCATCCATTTTCGGTACAAATGGAAAAACCATTGAGGGACACTTGTCCGATGCTACGTTACCTTTCAAGCACTTGCTCTTTAAGTTACTGATGAATTGCACAGAAAATTTCATCTTCAAGAAGCCATAACCACACCAAAAAAGTCATATTGTTAGAAATTTTTCATTTCTTTACGGTGTAGTCAAACTATTTATATAGAGTATGTTTGGTACAGATTAAAATCGAATTAAAATTGAAAAATTAGCCGTTATTATTGACTTTTATTAGATAAGTGAGACCCAATAACGATTATAATTTCAATTTTAATTGGATTAAAATTGGTACCAAACAAGCTCATAACTTCAGTAACAATTATGATAAGATTTTTTCAAAACAACAAATATAGATCAATACTATTTGTGGAGAGTGGATGCTGTACTGAAATAAGAACCCTCTCAGGTGGAGAGGGGATGTGGCAGGTGCTCTTTGGTCGTTTTGGGAAGAATGAAGAGATATGGGAGACGCCATTTGGGGAGATGAAAGATGTGGGTTGAGAGGCAATTATTTTAGGGAAGATGAAAGATTTGCGTTCCTTTCCTATTTTCAATTTTTAAAATTGATCCTTAAAAGTTCCAAAGCCTCTTAATCTCCCTACTTGCTCACTATTCCACTTCATCCCTCTGTAGCTGAACAGAATCAGAAACTGAAGCAAAAGCCAGCAAATTTTCAGGTAAAACCCAATTACCTTTTAATTTCTCTGTACATAGAGATATATTTCATGTAGAGTAGGTGATTTTTTGTTTGCGGGAGTGACAAAAATACCATTTGGAGGAATATTTTAGTTAATTTCGCAAAGGACTTCTGTACAGATTTGAATGTGGATATTACTGACAGTTTATATTTCATGTTGCTGTTTTGACATGTTTTTGAGTCATACTGAGAGCTGTAAGTTGATTTATATTAGGTTGAATTCTATTTTTCTTCAATGGAGTGTAAGTTCCAGCTGAAGTCTCGACCTTTTGGTGCTTATAATAGTGCAGCAGCCCCTTCGACTGCGAAGAATGAGAACTCAAATGAGGGCTTTTCAGCGCGGAAGAACTAACAGGAGCCGATTCTCTAATGAGCTAACAAATCAGATTCAGACAACTGATGCCAGAACATTTGTTAGACTGCCAAATAGTTTCTTATCAGTCCATCTACACTACAACTGACAGGACTAGGGCGAGTCACCTAATTGTAATACGAGTGTTGCTACACTTACAGAATGGGGTGTCTGTAAATATTCTGTAAAAAATGCATCTGTACACGTATCATTTTCCTTTAATACAGCCATAGCTGAAGCTAGTATGTGTGTTGATGATCCAAATCTTTGCATACTATGCAACAGTGGTAATGACCTTCTATCCAAACCTTGATCTTGATACACTAACAGTGCTGAGGGGCGTTATTGATGTGATAAGAGATGATCGAGCGTCTATGCCTAAGTGCTTTACAAGCAGATATCCGCCGTTGGGTATGCAAAATAGATTATCTGAACTAGATTTTACTCAAATATCAAGATTTCCCATCATCTGTTGGACCTTTCGTGCTGAGCGCTATAACACTGTGATACAATTCATCTCTACCAACACCTACCTGAACTCTATAAGTTGAAGAATTGTGCAAATTCACTGTGAATATAAACGGTATGGAGTTATGATTTCCAGTATGTGGGATTGAAAATGACTTTTCAAAAAATCTCACCCAAACAAGCTCTAAGTATTATAAATGGACAAAATTATAAGTTAATTGAAATGTTTAATAATTATTTTTGACACTGATATCATTAGTCCATAAACTAACTCTACACCTATAGATGAAAAATAATTTATCAATCACGTTTTAAAAGGCAAATTAAGCAGCTTATAATAAAAGATGCTGAAACTTGCATAAAATACATGCAATTGCAGGCAGATAGATTTATATAGTTTAAAATTTTGGATTGTTAAGTGTACAATCTGAAAGTCAAATGTGCAACTGAATTAAGAAAGAAAATAAATTTAAAGAAAAGTGATAAACTGACAGACAGATGAGTGGAAATCATTTCATTTCATTTCTTGGCAAAGAGGCCCCCAAGCCCAAAACCACCATCGCCATTTTTCTTCTTGGGCGGAACTGCTTCGATGTTCTTGGTGGTGCCGCCANTATCATTAGTCCATAAACTAACTCTACACCTATAGATGAAAAATAATTTATCAATCACGTTTTAAAAGGCAAATTAAGCAGCTTATAATAAAAGATGCTGAAACTTGCATAAAATACATGCAATTGCAGGCAGATAGATTTATATAGTTTAAAATTTTGGATTGTTAAGTGTACAATCTGAAAGTCAAATGTGCAACTGAATTAAGAAAGAAAATAAATTTAAAGAAAAGTGATAAACTGACAGACAGATGAGTGGAAATCATTTCATTTCATTTCTTGGCAAAGAGGCCCCCAAGCCCAAAACCACCATCGCCATTTTTCTTCTTGGGCGGAACTGCTTCGATGTTCTTGGTGGTGCCGCCATTCTTCACCTCCACCTTCTTCAAGATTGGATCAGTCTCGTAGAACTGGTCTTGTTTCTGTAATGCCCCAACGATCCAATCTAGCGGCCCCTTCTCCTCACTGCCACCGCCGGAGGTCTTCGCCGCCGTCGCTGCAGTTTTTACTCTTCTTTGGGTGGCGGCAATCGGAGTAAAGAGTAAGTTCAAAGAAGCCATCTTAGCAGCACTGTTTTCTGTGGTATATCCTGTAGTCTTCTACTGGCTGAGTTAGAACCGTAAAATGGACTTATAGAAATGCAAGTGTTTCAGGCACGCGCTCTCCACAACTATATTATCTTCCTTTTTACTGATTTTTTTCTTTCTTTATTTTTATTTGCAGAAATTTCAAAAGATAATATTGGATAAAAATCTCATCCAATAAAAGCTCATCTTGAGAAAATACGGCTTCAATTTTGACACGCGGCAGAACTTGCCCCCACGATAATTAGCAGATTTATTAGTGATTAAACCACACATTTCACAATTTAGAGAGTGTTTGGAAAGAATTTACCAAACAATCTGATTTATAAATAGATAGATATATGTAGTAAATAATTTGATTGTACTCGGGTGTCTATTTAAATAGGGAAAATTGTAGTTACGATATCAAACTTTTATTTAATAGCAGATTTTATCTAAATATTTCGTTTGTACCATTGTGAGTACCAAACTCCGTCAGTTTGACTACCACTCCCAAAATAAAAATATTCATTATTTTCTCCAAATAAGGCAGTTGCATTTTTGACAAACCACACTTCTCCTATTAAATCAAAAATTAAAA
>CAIGRL010192040.1:0-10026 GCA_903798325.1 Fraxinus xanthoxyloides | reverse complement strand
AAAAAAAAAAAAAAAAAAAAAAACATAGGCCGAACCCAGCCCATGAACAATCCGAGACTCCAGTTTATTTATTTCCAAAATTAGAGCATTCTTGATTTTTACGAAAATTATATCGTTCATCCTTCTCCATCTTATTTCTCTGACGGTTTAAGTTCCAAATCTTGTGCGTTCAATTCGCCACCTCCAAAGAGTTGAAACAAAATTTATGCTGTGTTCATATTAATCTAATTTTAAGAATGATATTTGTTGAAACCTTTAAAAATATTTATAAATTTTTAAGGCGTGCATTATTTATTTAATTGTATAGATAATAAAAATGAAATTAAAAATAAGATAATACTTTATTACACCAAGCTCCCCTCAACAAACTTAAGCTTGTAAAACTTAAAACTTCGACTTCCATGACACTAATTGCGTCTTACACCTTTTAGAACCTTAAAGGTATCGTAGTAATCACTTTGTAGCATTTTTGCCATTTTCCCAGGCTCTTAAAATTTTAAATAGTTTTATTATTTTCATTTCATCTCCATATGTGCGCATTAACGGCTTGTTTGAGCCCCATNTTATGCTGTGTTCATATTAATCTAATTTTAAGAATGATATTTGTTGAAACCTTTAAAAATATTTATAAATTTTTAAGGCGTGCATTATTTATTTAATTGTATAGATAATAAAAATGAAATTAAAAATAAGATAATACTTTATTACACCAAGCTCCCCTCAACAAACTTAAGCTTGTAAAACTTAAAACTTCGACTTCCATGACACTAATTGCGTCTTACACCTTTTAGAACCTTAAAGGTATCGTAGTAATCACTTTGTAGCATTTTTGCCATTTTCCCAGGCTCTTAAAATTTTAAATAGTTTTATTATTTTCATTTCATCTCCATATGTGCGCATTAACGGCTTGTTTGAGCCCCATTTTTATCGTAAAAATACATTTTTGAATAGTGTATTTATAAGAGATATATGATTAAAAAATAAGAAAAAAAAATTGAATTTTCATATAATATTATTTTATTGAATAATATATGATTGAAAAGGGATCCAAAGACTATTCAAGAATGGTTTTTTTCCCTCAAAAAATGGGACTCAAACAAGGGCTAAAGGTAAAATGATCGTGATTTAATATGAATATAGTACAACTACTATATTAGACTTTCCTTTAATTTATCAAACAAGCATGGGAATGGAGAAATTCATGCACAAGTAAAACTCAACACAAGTCTTGCACACATATTGTGAGGTCATACTTACCGAAGAAGGCATCATCGAGATCTGTAGTTACTACTTACTAGTTCCCAAACTAACAAGACAACCGATAGCACGACCCAGGCATGTCTTCGTGCCATAAGCGTACAGAAATACATGTATAAATGACCACGGGAGATATTTGGCCAAGACTCACCTAGCTACCTCCCTTTAAGTCTACACATCAGTTCCCAGAAGATCCCTCAGGTGAAACACCAGATACCCTAGGCCTACTAGCTTGTCCTATGGATGGATGATTTGGCAGTTGAGGACTCTGAGCAACTCTCTCAGATATGAGAGGTTGCAATGGTGCTGGGACATTACCTGGAAGTGAGCCCGCATTTAAGATTGGTCGAGCAGCTTGAGGTTGCGGGGTTGGCCGAAGTATAAACTGGTTAAGAGCATCAGAATAAGCTTGCCCAGATAGGGCTCCACGCATCCGGGCTGTGGGCCTCCAGTTTTGGTCAGCTTGATCGTATGCATCTGTTCTTGGGACTGGAACTGATGTACCTCCTGTATTCTCTATTTGGTGGGACACAGAAGGCATCCTACGAGCATCAGCACTCAGTGAATATGTGTGTGCTCTCGATATTTCAACGGGCCTTGCCATTTGTCCGTTTCTCTGATTAGAGGCCATTAAACGAGATTGTTGATTACCAATAATGCCTGTTGACCTATCAACTCCACTTTGTGAACCTACCCCATGCATTTGAGGGCTCAAGAAATTGGTAGACGGTTGTATTGATGATTGGACTTGTCCAAAAGACTGATTTATTGACTGAGAAGCCGCAAGGTTTGCCATCTGCAATTGACTTGAACTTTGGAGTTCATTTGAAACTCTAAAAGCATTTGGCACCTGATGGGGAGCCTGAAGACCAATATTACGCTGAGATCGGAGAACAGAAGGAACCGAATGGTTTTGCTGCTCACAAATCACCAACGAACAGAATAATTAAGAAACTATATATATTATTTAATCATACTGTGTATAAGGACTGTTTATTACTTTATGCATAGAAGCTTACCTGTACACCTGAGTACGGCTGCAACGAAGAACAAGGCATCTGGGACATCGGCAATGAACTTGAATCGACTACAGAGAAACCATCCCGCACCAATCGTGCAGAAGGTGAGGCTTCAGAAGCTGCTGAAGGGTTATTCTGCATAAAGGCATTTGTACTATTTCTTGATCTCTGTTGGAGGACAGAAGTAGGGGTCTGTGCAGGAAGGGCCTGAATTGCAAATGGTGTTCTTGTGACATGGCTGGATATTGAAGGGAGCCTTCCGTACTCGTTACTCATATTCGAATTTCCAAATTGATACTGCTGCAGTTGCAAAAGATTCGGCAAAGCAGCTTCACTTTCTGGCACAGAAGTTGAGAGAGGAACATTTCCATGAAAAGCGTCGAGTTCCCGATTAGAAACACCAGCAATTGGTAGATTTGATCTAACATTTGACGTCCCTGATCCAAAGGAGGACATAAGAATTCCTGACCAAAAGTCTTCGTCGATCTGACCAATGTTTTGATTAACATCATCTGTGTTGGCCATTTGAGGGTTGACACTTGGAGTCTGAGTCATAGAAAGACTTTGATGGGCAGTTGGTGAAAGTTTTCTGTCTTCACTTTCGCGAGTGGCGACTGCATCTATCACATCATCTATTTCTGTAAGATCAAGAATCTCCACTGGTGCATCTGCCAAACCAGTAGATTCAATTTCTAAAGGCGCATCATGTCCAGCATCGGAGGTCTTATCCTCTGGTTTCTTCATAGCATCATCAGTATCAATGACAGCATTCCATGACCCATCTGAGGAGATGATTACCTCTTTAGCATTAGGTCCAACCTCTTTCAACACCTGAAGAAAATCCAGCTACATCACTCAAAAGTATGGGAATTCAAGAATATAGGGGTGAATGCAAATAAGCTACTTGCCTTCGCCATATTTTGATCAATGCGGATATCGGTGAAGCAGATATGCTGATTACAATGCGGACAGCGCCATGATGGTCTCCTTGAATTTATGTTCACATAGTTGTCATAATCAAAACACTGAATATGAAAAGAAATATAAAAGTGTCATCTAAGATTAAGTAAAAAATAAGGTAACGCAGGAAGGGAAGCAAATGAGAATCAGACCAGATATATGAGAATGGAAAAATAAGCACTAATCTAGATTTGTTTAGCTCGGTAGCTTCCAATCTTGGGACTTGCAGGTCATTTTTCTCTCTAGTTACAGATGGATTAGTTTTTATTTTTTAACAGAATCCGCAGGTAGGATTCGGCCATGACCCCCATCCTGCTCAAACATAGATTAGGTTATCTAACTCTCATTTCATTCACCAATGACATCTTACCGTGGTTACAAACTATATCAACTGGCTTAAACATTTAAGTTTCGTAGTCAAAACAGAATCTTAGAGATGAATAACAATAAGCTAGAAGAAAATGTTTCTACACACACTAAAGCTAGACCATCATAACTGAAGAATTCAATATTCACTAGCCCGTAATTGGCTTAAAAGGATTTTTTTACTCGAAACACTTCAACTTGCACACAAGTTATAGACTAAAAGGTGAAATATTCCCTAGCAGGCTTGAAATCATGGAACTTCTCCCGTTATGTGATGCTACAGTTACCTGGAGATGTTTGCATGAATGTCCTTTGACTGGAGTTTTAATACGCCTGAAGCTGTTCAAAATTGAGAACGAAGATAACCTAATGAGCAGTGCATCAAGGGCATAAAGTAGAGTTGAGATTCATGGAATGATGATTTGATAATAATTCATATCATCAGTGAAAGTAAATATGAGAAAATGAAATGATAAACATCAGATAAGCAATTGATATGATGACAGAAACAAAATATAAGATAAAAATGAAATTGTGCAACAGGCACTGAAGCTGTAGGAGAAATGTTAGAGTTAAATGTTTAAAGTTGTTTCCAAACATTATCCTTCGCTTTAGAAACGTTTGGCATTATCATGCCGCATAATACGAGTACAAACGGTAATGGACTAGCAGGAATAGAAAACCTAGTTAGGCAAACAAATCGGAATGGTTACCTAATAGGACAATTTATTGATATCCTTGATGCCCCTTCAATAATTTCAGAATCTACGTAGCAAAGGAAACAATCAGAAAACAACGTAACTTTAGTCCAGCAAACAAATCTTATCCATGGGACATGTTATCATAAATGATTGCTTTTACGGTAAAATAATGAAATAAATGCATTGTTGCACCTGAATCAATGGCTGCAGAAACATGTTGCACATAATCTTGAATGGCATTAATATCAGGAGTTGATATTGTACTCATGAAAGCAACAGCTATAATGTAATTTCCTTCAAAATAATTAACACAGAATAAGTTTTTTGGAATAATTATCGACTAAACCAAAATGTCGGAGGTGGAAAGCTGGGATACCATTAAAGTCACCCACAGCTTGAAGAAGATTTGATCCATATTTCAGCATATGTGTCACTAGAGTTGGAAGTTGAGGTCCAGTATCCTAGTAAAGCCAGCTAATGTAAGTATAATTCCATGACATAATTAGATTAAATGTAGAAATGACTTGTTAAATTTAATCCAAGACAAACCGTGTACACGTTAGTCCTCCTTTCCACTCCCTTACCATTCAACAGAAAGCTGCAGAAGCCAAATGACACTCGAAATAGTTTTGATGAAAGGAAAACAATAATACTCTAATATTGTATTCAGCAGGAAAGATAATAAAACGAATTGCTCACTTCACTTTGGGAGGACTAATTAGACACGAAGATGTCTCAATGCTATCTGCTTGCACAATAAATAACCTCTGCAGGCAAAAGGATAAATAATCCATTGATATCAAACTTATTTATCCTTTGCATGAATTTACATATGAGCACTGTTATCACCAAACTGATCTATACTTAGATAAAACTATGATCAACTAAACAAGATTAACTCACAACTACTTGGGGACTGTTCTCTTTATGTTTCAGTTTTGTGTTTTGAGTTTTGAATTCATTTTGGGTTTTGTGTTTTGAGTATCCATTTTGAGATTTGTTGAAAATGTATTCTTTTTGTCATTTTGAAAAATTGTTTTGAAAACACCCAAAACACGTTTTGAAAATTTTAGCTTGATTATAACTGAAAAGAACCAAAACGACAAATTTTTCGTTTTGTGTTTCCTCTGTAAATTTTTAACTTGGTTTCAAAAACGCGTTTTCGAAAATAGGAAAGAGAACACGTTTTCACTGTTTTGAAGAATCGAAAACAGAAAACAACATGAAAATGATAAATAGAACATGACCTTAGTAATTTAACCTCTTAGCCCTTGTTTGAGCTCCATTTCATCACAAACTCATTTTTTTAAAACTCATTTTCAATCACATTCTCTAATAAAATAATTTTACATGTAAATTGAAAACTTCTACATTATTTTTTAACCACACGTTCTCCAAAAATCACTATTCCAATTTTTTTTTCCCCAAATGGGGATCAAACAAGGGCTTAATTCATAATCTGATGCTAACTGTCAACGAGATGGTCTAGCACTGATGCTCCAAAAACGATCAAAGAGGTGTACCCGGTATTCTCAATAATTTATATAGTTAACTATCTATAAAAGATAAAAATGGAAAAAAAATAATTAAAAAATTAGTAGTTTGTCTAACTGAACTTGAAGTGTAACAATAGATAAAAGATACTTTCCTAAAAGTATACGGCCTACCTGGGGCATATAAGTAGAGCTTGTTTGTACATTTAGATTTTGATAAGACTCAACTATCGTTCTAAATTTTAAATAGGATGTATTGGTAGAGAAACTACAATTTAAATTATCTAGGTACACAACTTAGTATTTATATCAAGTTAAAATAAAGTACCATCCGTTATTGTTCTTATCATAAATAAAATTAAGAGAACCTATGATGAGCAACATGCACGAGGTAACAAGGTTGACATAATCAAACCTACCACGGGTTGTGAAAAGTTATCGCGAAATCTTAGTCACCTTCCTGAAAGTACAGGATTAAACTTGAGAATTAATATAGGAGAAACTTACAATTTTATCTTCTCGAGAAAACTGAACATTCTTCGAAATCTGGAAGTCACGCACATAAGTACCATATCCAGGCTACAATGTAGATATAAAAGTGCACCAATCATATCAGCGCTTCAAATTATATGACATTGATATCCGGGGGAAGGGAATGAAAAGGAGAAGGAAGATCACCACCTGAATTTCAAGGAAAGCGAATATATGACCCATTTTCATTGTTGGGTAAAATCTGCATTAGGTACATGGCCAGGATTCTCAGTTGCATATTTGAGGGTAAAAAAGATTGACAGGCAAAATATAAAATATTTTGTTCAGATTTTACAGAAAACAGGTAAAAACCTAACGCATATCAATCCAAGAACCTGAACATTGGTACATGGATTAAGAACAAGTAAACAACCTAAGTTGAAGTTATCAAAAACATTCATCAACAGTTCTCCCCAAACCATCGAATCTAAATGAGATTACTTCAAGATATCAGACATTCAACAACCAAAGAATAAGCATACAAATAATATTAGTAAAAGTACTACCACCGGAAGTTTGACAGAAAACTGATTACACGTACAATTTTGGGAAACCAGTTCTCTCCTTTTGTGTAAGTGACTGGAAATAACATCACAATTGAATGTCAAGCCAGCATCTCATGTATAGTATTTTTATTCAAGAAAATCTGGACAAAATAGAGAAATATATTGATCCAAATAATTATGAATATTTGCATTCAAGCCTCCTTGACCAAAACTGTCAGTATATCACTCACAGTGGCTAAAATGCGAATTTCCTAAAAATAAAAGATGAGTGATTAGATATTAGTTCAGTTACAAGAAACAAAGAAAGCACACTGACATTATAAACTAACCCAACTGAGTAAGAGAAGATGTACAATTACGGAATCATACTAGAAAGATATACGCTTGTATGCTGGTACCCAGTGACAACAGCTAAATGCCGGAGCCTATATGCCCAAGCACATGAACTCATCCAAAGCAAGATTGAAAGGGGAAAGAAAAATTAGCTCAATCTCTGGCAAGTAAAACAATCACAGAGATTCTTACAAACTACTGTACTTATAATTTCCTATTTTTTTTCAATTCTGTTCATAATGTTGAAACGTCCAATTTATATGGACTTCAACTCACAGGCATGAACTTTGATTTTCTATGACTTGCTTTTATTTTGCTTTACCTTCACTTGAGAATAAATGCGTCTCAACATCAGGTTGTAAAGCTAGAATAAATTCTAGAATATAGACACACATATTCGAAGTAAAAAAAATAAAAACAGTGAAAAATAAGAATGATTGAGCTATGCTAATCCTACAGAGCTGCAAAACCAGCACCGTCAAACAACCTTTCGCATAGATTTGAGCTTTCAAAGCATGGTCATATGATCATCTCCATAAGTTGGGACTACAAAAAAAGTAGGATACTATTTTACCTTGACATGATTGTTGAGATGACAGAAAGTGAACTGGTTGGCTCAGTGTTAAAATTTGATACACTGCAAAAATTGCATGCTATCTGAATATGCAGAAAGACCCATAAATCAGCATAATTCAAAATCTATCGACAAGAAAAGTGCTTGTGGATGAGATAACACAAACATATTAACAAACCTCCTTCGCTATATTTTGTAGTTCTTCGGAATCTCTCTCTGAAAACCACCCACTTTCACAAGCACTCTACAGAACAAATCACCAGTTCAGAAAGAGAACTAGAAAATAAGATGGCCATTTCTCCCTAAACTAAGATGTCCTAGACTTCTTCGCATAAAGGTGAAATAAAAATTTTCAGGTACCATATGAACATCTGGAGAATAAATGGAAGAATATGAATGGAGAAACTGGATGAATAAGGAATAACTAACTCTGTATGCATACGTGATGTTTCACATTCCACATGCCTTTAAGACATCAATGCCTCCAGGAAGTGACACAAAATGGTTTAACCCAATTTCAGTAATATAATAAGACAAATAGCAAACTCAGCCTCGAAAATGTTTTATTATCCATGTCCAAAGGGTAAAAGTGAGCCATAGCTTCTGCCGACAGCCCCCACCCCATTCACGGACCTCCATACCAGTCATTCCCATATATAAATTCAATCAATCCAGTATTTGGTCATCTGTAAGCCCTTCAAGGCAGTCAACTCTATGGTACTTGGTATTCCTTAGCATTCATACACTCAGTCATGCAGAATACACTTCCCACTGCCTTACAGTTACTGGCATGACCAGCTAGCTTTAATGTAAATGGCATGTATTTACCTATTTCACAGGTTTGGATTGTACATTAAACTCATCTAGAAGCCTAATTGCAAGTTCACAAGAGTAATCACCCAAATGACGACCCGCCCATCTTTTCTAGCCAGATAGGATTATAACTTTGACAATATTGATGCAGTCTCTATCATTATTTTATTAATGCATGGAAAAAGAGCTCAAGTATATCTGTGAACTTAATTTACATGGCAAATATAACAATGCTAGGAGTCAATAAATCACAACAGAGAATATGACAACTGAAAGAATTTGACTTCATACGCATCTATTCAACGAGAAAATCAGCATGCTAAAGTTGTTTTAGTGTCTATAGTTATTGGCTGGTTAAAATAAATTACCTTAACAGAGATCATCAGAACCATAACTGCTGCTTGCACTACAGCATCATTTTTACATTGGCAGACCTATAGGGCACGAGATGATTGGAAAAGATGGTATAAGGCTTCAGATCACCACTTCAACAGCTATTTGAGACAAACTACAAGTTGGCAACAGAGGTCAATGAACAAGCAAAGATCCAAGGACCGTAAAATTCAGTCTGGTTCTCAGTTTTATTTAAGAAAGAAAGACCAGACTGGCCTACCCAAAATATTTAGTTAGGATATTTTGGTATTACCAACTGGGCAACCACACAGTATCACAATAAAACACTCCAGAAAAAGAGATCACTACAACCCTAGAAGCTGCAACTTCAAATCTCCTCCTCCACCAAATCCCAACTATTGGTGTTAAAATTTCTTCTTCCAAGTTCCATGTTCTTGTTTTCTCTACAGCTCAAGTCAATACTTAACTCTCCTTCAGAATTCATAGATTCAACAATATAGAGATGTCGACTGCTGTGCTGTGCATATAATAACCGTCTGCTATCATGAAGTGAAGTGCGTCTGCCTGCTGTTGTTTTCTGCCCCTTCCTCCAGTTTTATGGCACGATTTATTACATTGAATCATTATAAATTCTTACTAAATTGTTGTTCAACGGTCGAAACTTGAAACTTGTCACTACGGTATGACCTGAAGCATTACTAAATTCTTATTACATTGAATCATTACAAATTCTTACTAAATTGTTGGTTAACTTGTCCAAAGCTTGCCTTGAAAAAGAAAAGGAAGTTATCCACCACAGTAAAGAGGGGACAATCACTACAAAGGAAAATTAATCAGAGCTGTCAAACCAAAAGTATTGGAGAGATATTTAAGTAGTAATATACTGGTAATGATAATATGGTTAGAGCTACATGAAAAACATCATTTGCTTCAGCTTCAAGGCAAGCATATAATGAGCTGAGGGAAATATCAAGCTTGTTCAAGAAATCAACAGTAGTTTGTACAAGTTTTAAGACAAGATAAGTTGATGATATGATATTAAGTAGTTCCCTGTTAAGATTTGAATATTATCTTGGACTTGTAAACTCACTAAAGCATGAACTGAAAACCCCTTCCCGA
>CAIGRL010192016.1:0-14173 GCA_903798325.1 Fraxinus xanthoxyloides | reverse complement strand
TTCTCTTTTTTTTTTTTATTTAAATGGAAGGGTATGTTGGTCATTTTACGTGAAAAAATGGTGAAAATGATGTTTTCCTCAACAAAAAGTTGAAATAAGGACGAAAATGCGAAAAAATGAAACGTATGGACGTTTTTCGCAAAAAGTGTCAAACGTAGGAACATTTTGTGCTATTAAAGCCTTTTAGATATGTTGTTGACATGGAATTCAAAACTTATCTTTTTGCTCTATTAGTCCTGCAGTGGGTGCCAATTTAGGTTAAAGTTATTACGGTCCGCCAATTTTTTATAACGAGTCCAACGCTAAGATTCGTAAAGAATTGTACAAGTAATCGAGGTAATTTTTGGTTTATTTAATAATAATGATAGTTTGGATATGAAAGATGGGTGTGCTCAATCGGATAAGTATTCCAATGCATGTACAATTTGGACCTCGGTGATGTAGAATTAAAGAGAATGAGTCCTTGTTTGATTTTGATTTATTCAAAATCATTTTTTTTTTCAAACTCATTTTCAATCATACGTTCGTTTAATAAATGAATTTGCACGTAAACCCGTGACTTTTTCCTAATTTTTAACCATACATTCTATTAAATTTTTTTTCTCACAAAACCACTTCTCAAAAAATCAAAATCAAACAAAGGATTAGATTGAAGAGCATATTATAGATAAAGACAAATTAGGAAAGAACTCATTTGGAAAAGATGGCATAGAGGCAGGATGATCTCTCCTTGAAAGTCAAGTTTCTAATGGGGATCCCATTTGTGAATTTGGCGTTTGCAGAAGACTCTTCAGTAGTAGCTAGGATGAGTTCTCACATTGTTTTACTACATGTTTGTTTGAATTCTAAAGATTTTGGGCTGTTCATCATGATTTAAGCTTTTATTGGGGACCATGAATTCGAATTTACTGATGTGGTAAGGAAACTCCACACAAGGGTGATTTGATTGGTGTATCAGTTGGTGAAATTAATAATTATTCAGCATTAAGTAGATTTTGCCTAATCAAAACATTAATAATTTTAGGTCCGACAATTGTTTATGCTTTATCAAAAAGTGAATTTAGTAGTGTTGTGCATTCGGCTGATGATATAATTTAGCTAAAGCAATATTGGATGATTGATTACCACTATTACAAGACCTCCAAAGAAAAAGAGATGCAAGATCGAGGGTAATCTTCTCCAACCAGAGGAGACTGATAAAGACTCCCTAATTTTTTATTTTCTTGATTAAACTTTTTATTTATTTCTCTCTTAAATTATGATAATTTCCATTAATTAGGTTATAGGGTTATTAAGGTGTTGATCTTTATATCGACGCCTACACTGCATAAATGGGCGAACAATCACACATGGTGGGGTGCAAAACTTTGATGAAGGTTTATAAGCTCAGACCAAGAATCCAATGTGGCATTAGTAATCAAAGACAACAAACAAAGTCCTATTCCTAGTAAATTTTGAGTCGGCTACATAAATGCTTACGTGCCATTCCACTTTGTTCATCATTAGATTTATTGAAGGATTTGAAGGAACCAGATTCTTAGCAATTACAACATGCTATGTTAATTTTGGTCTATCCCTCTCTCTAATTAGCTCTACAGGAATAGTGTCACTCTTTTTCTCTTGTAAATAGGAGCATGTCAAGTCCACGCAAAACATGACCCAATCACCCAAGTCATCATTTCCTTAATTTATCCTCAATCAGTGCCTTCTCCACTTGTTGCCATCTATTTGCATTTCTCATCTTATCCATTTTAGTATGAAACAGATCATAGCATATCCTTATATCCACAACATTCATCTTATGGGCATCATGTCCATTACCAGAGTAGGCAGACCGACAGCATCATTTTCTTTGGCAAAATAATTACGTCAGATCATGTTAATAGTTTCATCAGACATTCTAGAGATAAATCTGGCACTAGTTATATTTCACTCTTCCCTTTGAAGGTATTAAATTGAACTTAAAGTACCCTAAAATGTTTATCTTGAACTCCAAGAAACTATTTTTCAGTATCAATGAATACTGCAACAATAGATCATGCCCCACACTCAGAGCAAGAGACTCCATAAAATTACTTTCCAAAATCAGTGAACATTGTTATTGTTACGAAATATCATGAAAAGTCCATGAAGAGCGAACCTGTTGGCTGCTGACATTGCTATTTTCCTTAAATTGAGGAGAAATATCTTCACTAGACATTAAATTATCAACTGTTGTAGCTGAACTGGATGCATAGTTGGGCATGGGAAGGCCATATGTTCCATAGTTACCAGGCATTCCAATGTGACTCGCATTTCCTGCGTTAGGTCCTTGTATATATTGAGAAATTGAATATTTGGTAGCTGCCCCTGGTGGAGTTGGATAAACAGTTCCAGTCTGAGGTTGCTGAGGAAATGCACTGTTGCTCAAGAATTGATGAATTGCTGGTTGTGGAACATAAAATGGAGACAAATAGGGGCCGTATGGAAAGTAGTTTGGAGGGTAATGGGGCAGGTGCACCCCAGTTGGTTGTTGGAAGACTGGAAGAGGTTGCTGAGAAGCAGTTATTGAGTTTTGCATAATCCCAGAAGCTTGAGTCGCAGTTGTGGTTGGAGCTGCTGTGGATAAAACCAGAGGGACACCACTCTGTAATTGAAAGATAGGACCATCAGTAAACATAGGACGTATCATAAATGTCAAGGAAAATTGTAACAGTAACAGGCAGTAAGCCAGAATCCCATGAAGATGCATGTATGGAAGACAGAAAAATAGGAAATATAAATCAGTTTTCCAAGCAAGGAGTATAAAAATAGATAGAGCCATAGAAAGATGCGAATTAAACCATAATCCAACAGAAGTAACTTTTTCATGCAGCTCTAGCACAAGAATCAACTGTAGCTAGCCCACCACCACCAACCACAAACATTTTGAGATGCACAAAGTTGCAGCTACCAGCATACCAACAAGATATGATTTCCACTCAAATTCATTCTCATATCATCAAACTTCACAAACATTAGCAGCAAATACACAATTGGCTTCACACTTGAATTAGTGGGCAAATACATAATTGGCTCCACTATTATTGATTAGAAACCACACCACTAGAAAGAACAAGGAAACCGAATACCAGGATACTTTGTAGCAAGAACATTTCAACTAGCGTAGCGTGCTCGTGTTAGATACGTATCGAACATATTATATATTTTTAACTTAAAGTTATTATTAAATAACAAACAAGTACCCATATTTAAAAATATTCGACAAAAAAATTAATAACAAGTATAAAACTAAATTTATACTATGTAAATAAAGAATTTTAAAATTTTAATTAACGTGTCAACGATGTGTCGGGTCGGTACTTTTTTAAAAAATCATGTGTCTGCATGTTCGACAAGATATGTGTCTGTATCGATGCATCATAACCAGAATATAATTCTACTTAGCCAAGTAAAAGGATTTATTTTGCTACCAAGATCTCAAAAATTTGAATGCAAGTCTGCAACAATACTATCGAAGAATAATTGTAATTTATGTGAGTTGTTTCAGAGCAGACGGTTGTAGAAAATATAATCTACATTCAGCATGGACACCCTCCGCCACAATGGAGTGTAGGTGACACATATTGGAGATCAGATCTAGGACATATAAAGACACGTCTGGCATACCTCCTAGAGTATCTTATTTTAAATATTTATATTTATCAATGAGTGTGGACACGTCTGAGCCTTAGGATATATGTCTAACAAGCCATGTAGCATGTCCTACTTTTATATTATCTTAATTTTTTACGCCGTGGACAAGGTTAAAGAACCTTAATCGACATGTCCTTGTCCTCCTCTAAAATAACTACGTTTCCATGTCTCCGCATCGTGTCCATATCCCGCGTCCGTATTTGTGCCTCATAGATCGTACATCACACTTGTGGTAACTTGGCCTTGGTTATTGGGACATGTCTAGGTTAGTCCTAAAGTAGATCATGTTCACAACAGAGACGTGATCTCAATAGAAATGTGTCAGAAGTGAGAGAGTACGATCAAAACTAATATGGAATGTTGTGGTTGACAGGTTGAGAGAATATCTTATCCAGAGAAATTCATCACGTCTACATCTGGATTACCTTCCAAATCAAAGATCCGGACACTCGACATGAGATTCTTGAATGAATTATGTCTCAACTAGACAAAACACACACACAAGGGCAATTTGGAAGGTTTGAACATTTATGTGATGTGCCAGAATAACGTCCGAAGCAAAATAGCACGCCTACAGAAGAGTATATGCACTTTGACAACCTAATACTTTGAAGTACCAAAAGAGTTTTTTCCAATGCCATAATTATCCCTCTTGCTAAAAACTATGCAATGAAACACCTACTTAACAATTGTAGGCATTATCCACATATCCGAAACTGAACACGGCCTCACACAGAGTCCTCGGACCTCGATAATACCCATTTATGTCATAAACATTAAATAACCTCCAAATTCATATAGAGGTGTTTTCAACTCAAATTTTGCAAACTTCTCAAGTGCCTTCGCCATTTAATCCCGTCTTAGAAAAAAATAAAAATAGAAGACTTGTGAGAAATGATATCCTAATAGAATGTGCTAAAGCATAGACCAAGTCTTGTAGATCTCTACAATTTGCCCACCACAACCCCATCAATCTATCTCACATGATGTGAAGTAATGTGCAGAGCAGGGAAACCACAAAATGATACGAATGGACAGGATACCAGCATTTAAAAAAGGCTAACCAGGGTATTGAGGCATTTTGCCTTGCCAGATGGGGTGTAAGCCTCAAAGTGTTCTAAGTAGTAAGCCTCAACATAAGCCAATAAAACAATAGTAAATCACAAAACACTTAAACTTTACAACAAAATTAAGTCTAATTTGCAAATCAAAGCTTTATATGGATAGCTAAAGTAGGAAAAATAAATTAACGAAGTCATGATCACATAACTAGAACTAAAAGTCCAGAACAACTAACTAACTATTCAAAAATTTGCTTACCTTGACCTTAACAGAAAAGAAAACAAAACCACATAGACAACACGACAAAAAATATACAAGAAAAAAGTGCGAATATATGTGTCGTGGGTCTCTAATCATTGGCCGTCTAATGCTCAAAACTTGAAACTTCAATTCGAAGATGGGTGTATTACCGTTTAGTTGCAGGAGGTAGGGGCACGACTGCTGCACTTGTTCATTTCACAATTCTCCAATATCATTTTTTCCCTAGTTTTTGAAATTGAGTTGTATTTAACATAGCTCAAAACCCTTAAAACGTTTTAGGCTATGAAAGACAAATCCAAAACACTACTACTAACAAAATTCCAAAAGACAGCAAGACAAATGAAGGCACGCTTCTGTTTTCCCAATAATTGTGCCTCAAGGTATGCAACTCACCAAGTCAAAGTGTAAGCCTTGATAAATAGCAAGCGCATGCTTTGAGGCTCTTAATGAAGGCCTCAAGTAAGGAGGACCTCAAGCTGTAAGCTTCGGGAGTATATTACAATAATGCAAGTCGCAAGATACCAAGAGAATTCCTAAACCTTACGGTATAACCTGCTTCGATGTTTGTCATGGTAAAGGTTATTTCCATACATGGAAGAACAAGAACATTCTTCACTATTTTTACCATGTTGAACACCTATCATGGCTCAATAATACTACATTTACCACCTTAAAGTAATCATGCAGAATAGATAGTCTATATATAAATATAAATTAGTATACATTCAAATTTTGAAGTGCATCGCATATTAAATGGAGCTATTCTACCATTTGCTACACTCCTGGGTTCATCTTACAGGCATACTCTGATATATAAAAAGGTTAATATAGAGATATTGCTATTGAACTGTGTGTTTAGTCTTCCAAGGTGATTCTTTACCGTGTTTAGAAAATTATAACAAAATGTACAACACTAGACCTTAATTTTCTAGCAATAAGTTCTTCAGGGTTTGAACTAGTCATAAGAAGCCTTTTCCAAATTTTTGAAATAATTCGGAAATTTTCCAACCACATAATGTCATGAAATATATATTGCCAAATGGAAGAACAAGCTCAGTGTTGTGTGGGTACCCAAAAACACAATCAATTTATAGAACTACAGATGAGTGATGACCACGCGAATCATTGGCAAATTTACAATTGCAGTTCTTAACGGAAAAATAGATGTGCCGAGATGAATTTTAACAACATAAATATCTTTAAACATAAAAAACTTCACAATTTGAAAGATTCAGTGCTCTCTTAAGAGTCTGATTATGGTGTCAACACAAACAAATACAAAACGAAAAAAAAAAAAAACTAAGCCCTTTTTCTATGCCAATCACAATACAACTTTTTTTGTAATTCACAAATAGCACAAGCAAGAATATGAATGAAGACACTAGGGACTCAAAACCCAAACCTCTTGAGGAGATGGTGAAATCTGTGAAGAGACCCCTGCAGCATTTCCATTGTACTTGGTTGCAGCTCCAGTTGAATTGAAGGGCAAAGTGCGGCCATCACCATCCGCATCAGGGCGATAGAATTGTGCATAATAGCTTGTTAGATCAAATGATTGCTGAGCCTGTAAATAGAATAAATTTACAATCAAATGATTTGCTACTAACTGATATTAAAGAGTATATACAGGTGCACAGTGCACACGTGTACACTATGTTTAAGAAGCAATAATCAGCCACTTCCCTTGTATGAAGATACATCACAATTATATTAAATTAACGAACAAGCTGGAAGAATGTTTAAAACAAATAAGCGTCAAAATATAAAACTAATAGAAATATAAATAAATGACATTTAAGACAAACAACAAAGCCTGAAAATGTAGGAACATCACGAGCTTGAGATTCAGAACTTTCCAAGGGTGCAAGGTGGCTACTCAATATTGGTGGAGTAAAACCAAAGCCATAGTTTGAAGAAGTATGAGCCAGAGGAAGTTGATGAATCCCAGGAGCAACCTCCTGCTTGGACTCAGTATATTCTGGAAGAACAGAGAATGAAACTTCACCATCACTGGGTGGAAAGTTTTTGGGTCCATGAGAAGATGATTGGGAAAGATAAGGATATTTTCTTTCTGTATCCTCTGCAGCTACCGGTCCATTCTGATGGCTGTAACCAATAAAAGTATGATATTTAGGAAGGAAAAATAGATGGTGACATATGGCAATTAAAAACTAAAGCATGCATGAAAATTTTAACCAAAATGCAAGTCGACATGAATACAAGAAATCTCTCATATACAGGACGGTGAAAAGTGAAACATTGTTCTAGACCTTCAAGTAGAAGTCATTTTGTAGGCTATAAAGAGCACTTAAACCTTACAAAAATTCTATTCAGTATCCAAACTAGCTCTTCTCTCTTCGTTTTTTGTTTGGATGATTAGCATGTAAACATAATATTCCCATGTTGTAATTAATATATTCAAATACAGCAAAATATTTAGAAGACCAGACAGTAAGCTTTTGATCTTAATGGGCTTATCCACATTTAATTTGGCGCTCACAATCACCCTATCATTTTGAATATGAACTACATCTATATTTGAACTCAATAGAAAGAACAGCAATGTTTCGCAAATAACCCCACATACATTGGCCAAGGAAGTCCATTGATCAAAAGCACGCTGAATTTCCAAAAAAGGAAAAGGAAATTAAATGTCAATAGTAATTAATAATCAGTGCCACTGACCACCGAATGAAATTGGATAACTCTTAAACCAGTGAAAAATTAAAAATAAAAATAATCAGGCAAAACAGTGACTGAAACAGAAGTTAGGAGAGAGGGAGAGAGACCTTGAAGATTGCTCCTCATCAGTTTCCTCAACAGCCTCGGAATATTTAGAAAGACATGAATTCTCGTCACTCTCAGGAGCATCACCGCAGTATGTGTCTAGTCCAAAGCTAGCATCAAAACTTCCAAACCAAAACCCCAGCTTTTCAACTTCAGGAACATGTAGATGACTAGGTATAATGACTTGTTGATTATCTGAAATGTGTGACTTGTCCAACTTTCTCTGCAGCTCTAAAGTTACATCCTTTGAGGCAAGGACATTGGGTGTCGGCTGCAATGTAGGACTTTCAATAGGAACTCTAGGAACATCAAATGGAGCAACTGAGCCAGATCTCTGAGTAATACTGGAACCTGCGGACTTTGGTCTCCACTCCTTGCCAGTGCCCACTGAAGCAAAATACATACCACCAGTTAGTTATGAGTGTCTATATTTGATGATGATTAATGGTGGACTGTTTGAATCCTACCCAGAATGGAAAAGTGTTTTTCCTATCAGTCATGACCATATTACAGAATTCAAGCTGAATATCAGGGTGATCATTATAAAGTGATGTTGCAACCCAAAAACAAAACAATATCTAAGACAAGTTCTAAACGAGAATTGGAAAACATGGCACGACTGCAGATCCTAGAGAGAACAAAAATACCCCAGGGCAGTTTTTGACCCTCCTGCCTCAAGGTGCAACCTAGGGAAAGCCTTTCACAACACTGCTCTGCGCTCAGAACTGACTGGTCATTCTGGTAAAAGGATAGCAGGCATAACAATATCATCATAGCAAAATAAAATAAAATAATATTCATCCAAAATATCCACTACGTGTCGAAAAAATGCCTATGATGGATATCAATCATGTCATGTTCCAAGATCTTCATCCAATCATGTGTGATTTAAATAAGTTCTCAACCTCAGTGCAACCATTCACCCTTTCACCATGCAGAGAAGCACTAGAACGCTTGTTAAAATAATAAAGACAGCAACGTAATGGTATTCAAATTGTAGAAAATCACCCTGTGTTACCTTTTGTCAGACCAATTTCTTGCGGCCGATTGTTCGAATTAGAAGAAGGCCTATTAATAGAAGAACCTCCAAGAGTATAAGATGCTGTTTGTGGAGATTCCATAAGATTGTTCTTTTCAGCTCCCTGGCAATTGCTTGGCATCTTCTGTTCAATGGAGCTCCCAACCTCTGTAGCTGATACTTTCAGATATCAAAAAGAACAAATCTCATAAACTCTTCTTCCACAGTATTAAAGGAAAAAATTAAATTTCAAACATGTTTTAAAAAAATAGGGATAAGATCCCAGTTGTATAAAGTCTACCAGCAAATAATTTGTCCTCGACAGAAGTGTCTGCCATCTGCTCAACAGGAATATGCTGACTTTCCACTTCATGTTTAATAGTCCCTAGTGCACTAGCAAGACATGAATCTTGAGATGGCACAGCAAAAAGATCTGAAGAAGACAAATGAACTCCTGAAGAAGGTGCTGAAGAAAAAGATGTTCCATGGTTACTGGAATTCAGAATCTGAAGCCTATCTCTGGGTCCAAGAGCAGTAGTGGGGTTTCTATTTGCATCAACAGGAGGCCCCCCCGACGTACCCAGCCTAGAGTTTCCAGTTTCTTTAATTTGATTGACACCTCTACCTCCAGATGCATGGGCATCAAGTACAACACTAGTACTAAGAGAAGTTACACGGGAAGGACCATTAGCAACATCAGTTATAGATCTGCATGGAAAAAAAAAATGACGACTTCATGAAAATGCTGAGAAGTGAGATAGGGTAGACCTGCTATACAATATGTCAAAGAAGCATATATTTGATGAAAGAAAAGTGCAACTTAATATTAGCATACACCAATGTCATAAGAATAGTCTCGCACCTTGCAACAGAAGTTGTTTCATTGCTTTTGGCGTCCTGTGACTTGGGCAAGGGAGCTGGGCTAGGATCTTTCTCTGAAATTTGACTGGTTGCATTTTCCTTTGCTCCAGCCAAGTTCCTTCCCCGACCACCATCTGAAAAAGCATAATGAGAACACGAGGAGGTTAAGAAAATGATGGGTAAAAGGATAAGACAGCAGGAATTGTCTATTTTAAAGCAGATAAGCTGAAGTATTTCATTTGCTACTTTGTTTTCTCTTTTTCGGGTAAAGCTTGTATTGCTGATCGGAATAGAAAACAATTATCATGGCTTAACCTACAGCAGATTGGTTAGTTGATTATCCACGGCTAAGTGACACAAGGAAAGAACCCAATTTCTGAATCCACTTAGATCCAATCCGCATACGATATATATATATATACACACGAAAACAATGTTGCATTAATTTCTCTGAAATAGGCTCTTTGGTATTTATCCCAGCAGACATACAAGTGAAAGAAGTTGTTTTGGATGTGAAATTAACAGGAATAAACATACCAAACTCAATTTTTGATCTAAAAAGCATATAATTTTATTTAGGGCCTGTTTGGTACGGCTTAAAATCCAATTAAAATTGAAAATATAGCCGTTATTGGATCCCACCCGTCTAATAAAAGTCAACAATAACGGCTATTTTTTCAATTTTAATCCGATTTTAATCTCTACCAAACACCCTCTTAATCTCAAAATGAGGTTCTGTTGATTTGGCTGTTAATCTCTACCACACACCCTCTTAACATGATCCTCCTGCAAAGGCAGTAGCAGCAGTTATAGGTTTACCGTGAGAGATGTGTTGTGATGAATAGTCCCTCTGACCCCCTCTATTCACCCTTGTCTGCACACCAGGCTTCCACTTTGACTCTGCAGACTCCTTGTTCAGATACTGCAAAGAAACAGTAAATTATTTGGAGTCCCGAGTATGGAGCTAAACTGAAAGGCAACAATTTTAGAAGCAATTTCGAAAAGGTAAGACTTCAAATAATTTAAAAATATATAATCTCATCACCACCAACTTTTCTTTATTTGAACAAGTCGGGTCAAATGTGCTTCAAAGATGAAGAAACCCTAATGAACATGTTAACAGGGTCCTTGTAGGTACACAAACAATAAAAGAGGTCGGCAGATGTATTCTTCAGTAATAACTCTGTTTACTGCGCTATTTGCATAATTTCCTCTTTGTGTCCTCCTTTCAACCTGAAGCTTTGTCATTATATGCTCTGATCCAAGTTTTCACCTTTTAAAAATTGCGTCTACATAGTATGGTGTTCCTAGTGTGTCGGCAACATGTCCCTAGTCTACCCAACATGATGAAAATCATCAAAAAAAAAATTAGGACTTTTGGACCATTTACTTGTCCATAGTCTGACAATTTGGTTCAATAGAATGTCCTTGCTTTCTTTGAGTATGACATATAAACTGCCCATAAAAAGATGACTGCAAATATCTTATCATAGCATTGGTGCTTTGAGGACTCAGAGAGCCATATAATAAGTCCACACCTAGATTAAAAGACTTCCTCAGCCCCCAAGAAACATAAAATCATCGATTAAGAAACATTTTTAAAACATATAAGCAGGTTAGTCACATCCTAAAACTGCTAATGTGTTCGCCATTTTATGATCAAGAAGTTTCCTACATGAATGTATAGAATTGCGCTTTAACACTTAACTTCGCATAAAATTGCAACTTGGAACAACTATTGTGCCTAAATCTAGGAATGCTTCCACATAGCTCTTTCGTGTCGTCATGAACTTAACCGTTGTTTGATCCCCATTTCTTAAAACTCATTTTTCTCCAAAATCCCTATCAAAAATTGTTCTCCAAAATCAATTTTATTCACACATTTCATGGGATCCACAACTTTTATCAACTTTTCAACCACACATTTCTACAAAAATCTATTAAAAATCTAATTTTTATGTAAACCAAACACGGACTAAATGATGTAGGAGCATTTATGAGTAAAGCTACACTATATATGAGATTAAATCACAAGTAGCAATACCTCTTTTCTCCTATCACGCTTCCTTTTTACTTCATGGAACGTATCTGCAGAAGCATATGGAAACAAATTTGTTACCTTGCTTTGGAAACTCACATAGAGAAAAGGGACAAAAGGAAACCTACACATGAGCTAGCAAACACATAGATAATAAATTATAGTTAAGACAAAGAATTGGTGATGTGCTAACGTGTAACATATTTAAATATGAAGCCAGCGTATAAACAACAAATTTGAATTGAAGTGATTATAATGATCATATTGTTATCCAGATTTCTTTTCTCATAGGAAATTTAAATGGACCATTTTGAGCCTGAGTACCGATTGACCAGGAAAAGGTAAATCCATAACCAACATCAATTGTTCCATATAAGGAGGAAGAAAAAGAAGCGGGACCACAATACTCTCGATCTTGAATAGAAGATACCGACTTTACAAGAAAAAAAATAAACAGCGCGTAAATAGGAGGGGGGAGAAAAAAAAAATTGCTGAATTTATATGTAAAAACAACAAAGGCCACCATTTGATAAAAAAAAATAAAAAATAAAAAAAAATGACCATATAAATAAGCTTAGCTTTGCCGGAAGTTCATCAGCAATTTAAAATTTAAACCCATCGATCAAATTTTCTTTTTTTCTCCTCAAAGGCCAAATAAACTAATTCTTCAGCGCGAAATATAAACTTGTGCTATTGACCCATTAAAAAAAATAAAAGAAAATGGTAAATTAAACAGCTTATTATCAATCAGCCGCAGATCAAACCGAAATCAATATCAAAAACATTAATTCACACGACAAATAGAGTGCGTGCGCGCATAAAGCACATGCGGGTACCTTGTTGGAGGAGCTTCTGGGTAGTCTCGTTGGGATCCATGGAGCATTCCTTGAGCATTGCATAAATCTCCTCCTCACTGTGACTTTCGCAGGTTATCTCCTTTATATTCTCGATCGTTTTCTTAACGCCGCTCGGAATCATCATAGCTCTACCTGCTGCACCTTTACCACCACTACTCATCTTCTTCTTCTTCAAATCCCACCTTCCCAAACAACCCTATATAAATATATACCAATTTTATATGTATATAACAATGCAATTGTATATATATTTCTGTGTATAGAGTGAAAGAGTGGGGCGGAGCCTCTGATTATTGTTGTATTTTATACAAGGGAGAAAAGAAAGAGAAGGGAAGACTTATGGAGGAGGGTTTTGTTGAAAAAAAAAAAGGGAAGAATTGTATTAGATAAATAATTATTGTTGGAGTCCCTCATCTATTAAAAATGTATCAATTAGGTCCTTATCCAAATATTTTGGCAGCCTAATTATTTTTGTGATATTTGATCGCTAGTTGATTTTTTTTGCCTTGTGCTTAATTATAGCCCATTTTTTTGTTAAAAAAAGATTTTATTCTTATATTCAATTAAATAAAAATTAATAACAAAGAATAGAAATAAAAGAAAAACAGAACTCGCCATGCCAAATGCCAAGTACGGCTGAGCCCATAAATCGAAAACCACAATCCCAACCCAAATCAAGTCAAGTTGAGTCAGTTTAAAATAAAAAATGGATTGGATCGGGTTCCAATTTGTTTGGGTCCAATAGGTTCGAGTCTAAACCATCCAACCCAATATCAAATCTAAAAACATATCCCTGCCATTTGCAAGTGTGAAATCTTCTCTTTGCTTCTCATGCTACCACTATTATTGACTTCTTCTTGCTTTTGCTACTGCCACGGTGAAGCGTAAAGGTAATTTCTGCCATAAATTCTTGCTCTTCTTCTACTTGTCAATTTGCTAGTGGTTTTGTTTGCCAATGAAAAAATATAAGGAAACTCAGTGTTCTTGTCATTGGGTAATTTAAAAGCCATAAATTTCAGTTAGATTTAAGGGCCATCAACTCAAAATGAGGGTGGGATTTAAACAATAGTCCAAAATTGGTAAATTTGGGTTGGGTTGGGTTGGATTTGGGTAAAAATCGGTCAACCCGACTCGTCACCCACTCCTAGTGCCGAGTAGCCATGAGTTCCATACTTCCATTCCCAATAAATAACTTTATCTTTATATTTTTTTTTTCTTGTTTAGATATTACGGTAAAATCATTTTATAATAAAAAATTCAATTTTTTCGATCAAAAATAAAGATAAAATGCTTCACCAGGTTTGCAACAAAAATTAAATGTTGGGGACTGCAACTAAAAAAATAATAGGTCGTGGATCTATGGGCATGTTTTCAATAATTGGATACCTAAACTGTAATTTTCCGTAAATTTTATGGAGAGTAATTTTATTGTAGACAAATGTTTTTTTATCAGTAAATTTATATTTTTTTACATTTAGAATTATTACTATTTCAAGTCTTTTCGGAATATATTTTGTGAGTAATAAATTTTCATAGGATGTATGGTTAAAAATAGACAAAAAAAAAATGTGTAAAATTATTTTATTAATGAGATGTGTGATTAAAAATAAATTT
>CAIGRL010191961.1:0-13600 GCA_903798325.1 Fraxinus xanthoxyloides | reverse complement strand
CATAAAGATAATGTCTCCAAATCTTCAGTGCTAACACCACTGCAGCTAACTCCAAATCATGTGTTGGGTAGTTTAACTCATGCTTCGTTAATTGTCTTGAAGCATAAGCTATAACATTTCTATTCTACATTAAAACGCAACTCAGTCCTTGGCTTGAAGCATCATTATAAATCACAACCTCTTTGCCAGGAGATGAAAGAGTAAGTATAGGAGCAGAAACTAATCTCTTCTTCAGCTCCTGAAAGCTCTTTTCACAGTCCTCAGTCCATACAAATTTGGAGTTCTTACGGTTCAAACTAGTCAGAGGAAAAGCAATTTTAGAAAAATCTTTTTCAAACCCCACGATAATAACCTACTCGCCTAAGGAAACTCTATACTTCTGTAACATTAGTAGGGCGTTCCCATTTCATCACAGCCTCAACTTTTAAAAGATCTACATAGATGCCTTCGGTGAGATCACATGACCCGTGAACACTTTATCCAGCCCAAATTCACATTTGCTAAACTTAGCATACAACTGCTTATCTCACAGAATCTATAAAATAATTCTCAAGTACTCGGCATGCTCATCACGACTGTGAGAATAAATGAATATATCTTCAATAAACAATCACAAATTTGTCTAAATATTGGTGAAACACCCTATTCATCAAATCCATAAATGCTGTTGGGGCATTATTCAACCCAAATGGCATCAACAGAAACTCACAGTGGCCATATCGCGACCTAAAAGCGGTTTGATGTACATCAACATTCCTAATTCTGAGTTGATGGTATCCTGAACGCAAATCAATCTTAGAAAATACTGTGACACCCTGAAGTTGGTCAAACAAATCATCTATACAAGGCAAATGGTACTTATTGCGAATAGTCGCTTTATTCAACTGCCTATAAGCAATACACAATCTCATCGTGCCATCCTTCTTTTTTTTTTTTTTACAAACAATACTGGTGCTCCCCAAGGAGATGTACAGGGTCTAATGAAACCCTTATCAACTAAATCTTGTACTGAACTTTCAATTTCTTTAGTTCAGCTGGAGTCATTCTGTAAGGTGTTTGTGAAATAGTAGTAGTCCATGGAACCCAATCAATGGTAAACTCAAATTCCCTGTTTGGAAGTAGTCGTGGAAGATCTTTAGGAAAGCATCAGGAAAATCTCTTACCACTAGTATACCTTCAAGTTTCAATTTAGCAATGTGGGTGTCAATGACACGGGCCAAATAAGCTTGGCACCCTTTTCTAAACAATCTCCCAACATCAATTGCAGATATGATACATAAAGGTATATTCTTCGTTCTCCACTAACAACAATTTCAAGCTCTCCCGACCTTCTAAACACCACCTTCTGGCGGAAACAATCAACCGAAACATGACTTGCAACTGAGAAATCCAGGCCCAGTATAACATCAAAATCAGGAATATCAAAAGAATCAAATAAGCTTTCAACTCCTGATCACTATGAAGTCTATCCCTATTTTTCTTATATCCCTTATAATCAAGCATCGCATAAATAATTGAAATAATTGGAATTACTTAAATGTTAATCCATAGATGCTTACGGTATACAATAACACTTTGCTATATATCAATCAACAAATCATCATTTTATTTTCCACAATTTCCCATCGTATAGCATATGTATACACCATCATAATTTTTATGATTATCCCATATAAGTAACCACAATTCCAACACAAAGACTATTAACAATTTCAATCATCAACTCATTGCAAATAACATACTTATGTACTATTCATTTCTCAAAAGATTAAAAATATTCTCTTACCACTCTGTGTTGCAAACATTCTAGTAACAAAAGCTTGAGAGCTTGTGATTTCTGCCACCACGATATGTGACCACACACAATGAATATGCATAATATGCCAATGTAAGAACTATGATAACTTTCAAAACTTATTAACTCATGCTCTGATGCCAATTGACACGACCCATCCCGAATCACTCTAATCGGCACACGACACGTGTCGGGTCGATTAGAGTGATTCGAGACAGGTCGTGCCATATATTATCAATATGGAAATATATAAAAGCTCTTAATCTATGTACGGTTTATTAAAATTAAATGAAAGTAGCATTATTAAATTCTTAAAGTAAACATTTCCCATGAACAAAGCAGTGGGAGAAGTCGTTCACCCTATTCTTGGGAAAACTAAAGTCTAGAAATAAGTGTAGTCCTAACATTTGAATAAATATTGGTTGAGATTTTAATGAAGACCAAAGTACATGGAAAGCAGTAACACGTCGAAAACCGATGTTATAAGTAAATAGCAACGTGACAATACACATGTAAAAGAAAACATACTTCATTTATTAAAAAAATCATTATCGCATAGGGGCGAAGACAATTACATTGAAAAATATAAAAATAAAAACAGTTAAGCACGAGGGTTGGATTGAGGACCCGCTTCGGTTTCAACGTTGTCACCCCTAGCCTCTTTGTCATGCTCAAGCTCAGTCATATTGCTTCCATCTGTTGGGGCCTGAGGCTTATCTTCTTCCAAATATTCTGACCTCAACTCCAAGGAATTGAAGGTTTTGGAATGCATCTCCGCTAGTATTTCGCGAAGTGGTGATACTCCTCAATTAAGTGGAAGCTGGCTATGTAATGCTTCAAAACATCATCACCAGCAGGTTAGACCTCACCCCTAGTCACTTCAACCTCTTTAGTGAAGCCAGTAACATTGGAATTCAGCTCCTCCACTTGCTGCTTCAGATAGGCACTTTCTTTATTAGGAGCCTATAGGGCTTCGATTGTTATTTTTTGATGGGCATTAGAGGTCTCCACCAGCTTCATTAAGTAAGCCACTTCACTTTAAAACAAGTGGACTTCCTTTTTCAAGCTATCAATTTTGCTAAGGCAAAGCGAGTTTCGCAGCCTCCAATATCTTTTGAGCCTTCAGAGCCTCGGCATCAGCTTTCACTTTCTTTGTTTCTTCTTCAGCCTTAGAGGCTCTGTCAGGAAATTCTCTCTTTTTCTTTTGAAGGTTTTCAAAGAGGGCTTCGGCCTCTATGGCCACCCCAAAGGCCCTCCCTATCTGGCTCACCATGGTGGCAAAGAGGTTCACCTAGTCACTTGATTCTACAAAGGTCTGCCACCTATCTATCCAATATTTGTGAAAAGTGGCGATGGCAGTTTGAATCTCATAAAAATGAATCATTGTCAGAGCCTCCGGGATGAGCTAGTCACTCCTCTTCGTCAAGGCAAGTCTAACTCTAGAAGAAGCAGCAACGGAGGTCGAAGACCTCTCACTTGTTTTGTCCTTCTTCACAGGCTCTTACATTAAAGTTTTCAAATCCCTTCTAATAGCAGCAATTGAGGCTTCCATCAACTTCTCCCCTACATAGACTTGAGGTGTAGGGAGAGGATCGACTACTGACCCTCCTTCGCCGGTGGAGGAAAAAGTATATTTTTTCTTTGGGATCTCTACCACATTTTCCTTTCCCTTATTCTTTGGTTGGGGTCAACCTTCACCCTTCTTAGTAGCATCTCTGCTGATCTTCTCAACCTTGTCCTAACCTGTTTGGTCACATCAGAGAGTGTGTACCCTTTTTCCCGAATGTTGAAATGGCAGCGAGAATGGAAACCATGTCTGGGGTAGGGTGTTTTTTATCTCAAAATTCTCTACAAGGAAAAGACCATTAGCAAAATACCCCAAGAAACTAATGATTGCGAGAACTAGGATCTTATCTTTTGGAGCCATCAGACAGAACACCTCGTAGAATCGAAGGGGGGAAATTAGATGCTCAAATTCGTGAGAGGATAAAGGACGATGGTAGATGTCCGCTATTACACCGAAATCCAATTCAGAAAGGCCAAAGCGATCGGCCGAACCTACAGGATGAAGAGATTCAGAATATTGGAAATAAAAAAACTACACAAGTAAAATAAAGGAGACACTCACGCGCTTCAGAATAATGGATGGAAACTGTAATCTGGAGAACTATCACTCTCACAAGTTTGTCATTTCCTTTTCACCCAAAAGCAAGTTTCATTCTACCCTTTGATGGAGGAATGGAGGCCTATGACAAAGGAAAAATGAGCCCCCAAGGACATAAGTAATACCAGCACTTAGAATCCTCTTTCCCTAGGACTTTGGGTTGGAAGATTGTTTGGAAGATATGGAGGGGCATTTCCTCACCAAGGGAAGTCTCATTGCTCATTAAATGTGACGACAATTGTATGTATGGAAAGTTGAATCGTTTCAGTTGTCTTTTTTGAAAACGTACAAGACGGCAAATAATTTAAGCAAAATAATTAAGGACACTTCATTTTCCCAACGTTTCAAAATCATACAACTTCAGAGTCAGCACATTACAACATCAACAAATAATAGAAGTACTTTATGTTAACTCAATGTGGACAGTTTCGACAAATGGTCTCGGCTACTTCCAAAAATTTCTTCAAGGTAGACAGCCTCAGCCAAAAGAACTTTAGCTATCCCTTCAAATTTTTATCTTTTTCATAAGTGGATAGCTTCGGCCAAAAGGACTTCAGTTGTTCCTTCAAAATTTCTTTTTAAAAATAGACAACTTCGAAGTAGACAGCGTCGGACAACAAGGACTTTAGCTCTATCGTCTAAGTTTTAGTAAATTATAAAGCAAAGACCTTCCCTACTTCATGGCTTCAGACAACATCCACGATAAGTACTTATAAAAATTCTAAATTTTGTCATTTCACTTTCACTTTCAAATTCTAATTATAATATAAATATAAATATTTAGATTTGAGGGACTATTGTGTTGTCAAAAAACTAACCACTACAGGAAAATGACCACCCCAACAAAAAGCTCGTGACAAGAGAAGTCAATGCATTAAATGAAGAATCATACATAGATTTGGGAGACTATTTTTACGCTTCGCCACCGAGAGTCCAAACTAAGCTTACGTGGTAGTCCACGTAGAGGCATAAGTCAGAGGTTAACTAAAAGTCAACAAAAGCCCTGATTGGTTAGAGTGGCAGGGAAAAGAAGTGGCGAAGTTAAAGAAAAGTTTACGAAGCTCCCTTTGACCGAAACTCTCGTTGGCTCTTAAAAGATTTGCAGGTTATCTCTAGGAATGATTGATATGACGTTTGTAATAATAAACGTGTCAAATCTATCAATCTAGGTTATAAGGTGACTGACCCGTTGTCAATGGAGCTTGATTGGTGCAATCTATAGTGCTTGAATAATGCAATATGTCTGCTTGCAAATGTTTTCCCTCAAGTTGGAGAATGGAGATCCATAATGCCCAACTTGGAATGGAAGAAAAGTGAGCAATTCTCGGCCTAAAGACTTTGGTGAAAAGATCAACCTGCCGTTGAGAAGTGGGCGAAAAAGTAGGAATGCTAACTTTTATTCATATGATGCATGCATGACACATAAAAAGACTGTGGGAGAGAATTGGGAACAAAAACTTGATTTAAAGATTTTGAAAGGCATCTGAAGATCATTACTTACAATGATTGCATTTTATACATGCATTTTATATCAACAATGTGAGTAATAATTACAGGAAAAATGATCTACCAAGTACTGTTACTTAAATTAGGATGCATTTCTTGGTGGTATCAAAATGCCACAATGTCGAGATATTTTATCGGTCACCCCAGAAAAACGGATATCTCCGGACAATTGACAAAAATGTAGCAAGATGATATGTTTAGAACAAACTCGAGATTTAACGAGCTAACTCAAGACTTCTATAGAAAACTCAAGATTTGGCCTGCTAACTCGTCAGATATATACAAAATTCGATACTTGAAAACTTATCATTTCACTTATCAAACTAGAGATTATATACAACATCAATTCGAAATTCCCTTAGATGGTGTAGATAATTTGAAATGTCAATTTTTTTATTTTTTATTTTTACTTCATTTTGCACAACAGGATCTGCTTTACTACAATGTGATTCAATTTTCAATGGCTAAAATCCAATGCTATTAATCTGTTATTTGAGAGGCTCTCAATCATTTTTCACTTGGGCAAAATCAAATGGTAAAATTCTTTGCAAGAAAGGTAGTTTGTCCAAAATCCACCATTATTAGTTGGGGCAGATAGTAAACAAAATGCATAACCACAGTCCAAATGAGAAATATTTAGGCCGTGTTTGGTGGTCATTATTTGATAAAAACAATATTTTGAATGGTAAATTTTTGGATATTATACGGTTAAAAAGTATGAAAAAAAAATTATTGTAGAAAATACATGTAGAAAAAAAAAGGTTTTGAAATAATAGTTGTCAAATAGGGGCTTAGTTTGTCGAGAAATCACCGTTTTCCATATTTAAGGGTAAGATTAGACACATTTGACAGCAGAATATGAACTAGGACAATTGACAAAAAACACATAAATAACCCTAGGACATGAACTAGGAAACAATTTCCCTAAATAATGTTTTTTTTTTCTTTTTCATTTAAGCCCCATACTTCTGGCCCAATTCAAATCCTACAGCATATGAACCCTAATCGATTGTGCAAATTTAGAGAACAAAAATTATTTAAGGGTGTAGATTTTAGTGCTTCGAAAAATCATCTTACTTTTATATTTAAAGTTGATGTTGGTATTCGAACATGCTCTACCTTTTGGACAATTTTTTGTGAGGTGCCCAAACTGTCAGCGCTTTCCAAAAACAATGGTTAAATCTTTTTTTTTTTTTTCCAAACCCTTTTTCAATCTAGCCTGAATTAAAATAACCTTGATTTCAGTTGTCAACTTGTCATAAATCAAAATTGATTCTCTTGTCAAACTTTTCCATATCATATTCTATACCGTATATGTTTTATACTCCACCATTCCAAATGTACAGACTCTCTAATATCACTCGTTGAAAAATGAGACTAGCTTTAGAAGCCAAAAAATGGAAGATAGAAAATAACAACATAAACATTTACGTGAAAGCTCCAAAATTGCAGAAAAATCACATGTTGTCAAATGTAGAGACTATATGAAAAGTTTGTTCAATCATATAGAATCCATTACACACCCAAAATATTAAATATTAGATGAGACTACAAAGAATCACTAAATCTCATCAAGATAGTTCATGACTAACTTACAAATTGGGATCAATAAAATATTAATGGGAAGCATCTATACTAATAAAAATACAAAAAAGAGAGCTTTCTAAATTCTATTTGACATGAGTGCAAAAATAAAAAAATAAAAAAGTCATGTTTTATTTGAAATGGACAAGCACAATCATACTTTAGTTGAATAGTGAAAAATCAAAATCCTAACGCACACTTGGTGCGAACTCATTTGTCTTGACACACCTTATTGTACATTTTGTCTTTAGAGTACACGTTTGTGGCCAGGGAAGTGAACTTAAAAATTATTGCTTATAATTTTATTCCCCACCACAAATAAAATTTTGTCGTCGTTTTTGTGGAATTTTGTGCACGTCTTAGCAGCCTCGAATAGTTGGTAATAATTGAAAATTAATTGTTGTTAAAAAAAGAAAAAAAAAACACGAGATGATTAAAGATCACATAAATAAGGCGAGAATGGCGTGGTTTGGAGTGGAGAAGGAAGAGTCTGCCCTTGTGGCTACGTTGGTATTGAAGGATCGTTGAGATAGTTAATTAAATATCGGAAGGGTTACTTCACCATCAAGTCCATTTGGACTATGTCGATGGTTTATGTTTCATGACGTAAACCTATGACTAAACACCAGTTTTGACCTATTATATTAAAATTTATTCCCTAATTTAAACCTAATTTAGCAAATTATTGTTTTCATATAATTAAAATAAATTGTTTAATTATTGTGATAAGTTCTAAAATAGTTTATAAATTCAGCAAAAACTCCAATAAAGATAGATAAACGTTTTAACTACGTCACAATATAATTAGATCCAATAATAATGATAACCTTTTTTTAGTTTTACAAATAGAAATTTATTTACTAAGTTTTTTATTTTTATATTTCATTAGTATTTCCCTTCATAATTTTTAAGTCTGATTTTTCAAAAAATTATAATTTTCAAATAAAATGGCAAAGATATGTGTACTAGTTGTTTTAAATTTGTACCACTATTTATGTTAGTTATCGCCTTACTTAATAAGTTACTTATTTTAATAGTAATAATTGTATTATTTTGAAATTAACTATCATCATACGTTGAAAGTAATTCGTATTTCTTACTTATAATTATGAAAAATTATTATATCAAAATGTGATAAAAGAATTGTTTCTAAACTTATAAACAAAGATGATGCTTAGCTTAAATCACATTTCTTAGAGTTACCTTTTAATAGTCAAGTTTTGTTGCTGAGAATGAACATCGCCATTTTTATAATTCAGTAGTAATACACATATTGAGGAGAAGCCCTACTAACCCCATGCATGGGACATTATCCTAAGGTTATGCATGCAGTAATCTAATTTTTCATAATTAAAGATATGTTTGTTTAGCCACCATATATGGTGGTAGGAGTTTTCTCTTTGGGAGCATGATTTTTAACTAATTGAAAATCCATTCTTTTGGGTGTAACTTAGTTTTGATGGAGGGAGGGCTCACGATTGATAATGATGATGACAAATCAAAAGATAGAACAAAATAGAAAAACTTTATATTGAATTCATCGAATTTGAAGTTGTGCAAACGTTTGAAGAAAAGATTGTCAAGCGAACACGTAATTTATAGTTCATTTGAATGTTGATCCCAAAAAATAGAACCCAAAGGAAAAAAAAAAAAAAAATAGCATTGAAGTTAAAGTCACGTTTAAGAAAATGAAATATTTAATAATGTAAAAGTGGGTTTGTATATAGAGCATTAATCTTTTATTTCACGATTATATGATATTAAAGACTTCATTATGATGAATGTTTATGCCTTATGGGCCAAGTATTTCATATATTTGAATTGTTATTGTTGGGAAAATATTAATTTTCCATGTGGGCATAAATAAATAATTAATTGTGTATAAATGTTATTTTAAAGTTAAACATATTTAAAGTGATCTAATAGGGAATTTAAGTTATTTTGCTTTGGGTATCTAAATAAAGTGTTGGCTAAATATGGGTAGAGAGTGGATCCAATAGGGTTGTGTTTAACAATATGCTGAATAAATATGGAAACTATAAATAAGGTTATGGTCTCCAATTTATATCTCATTCTTCGTGTCATCTCATCAACACAAGAATCCAAAAAAAAATTGAAGAGGAAGGTCTAAAAATCCTCAATTAAGAACAGACAATCTACAGTCAAGATTATGGAGTAAAAAGCTAAGATCAAGATAAAATAAATAAAAAAAAAAAACTCAAGAATTGAAGGAATCAATATTCAAGATTTAAGATTTGGAATCAATATCCAGTATTAAAAAAACATTCTCAATAAATTAAGCTATGCTCAGCATTTAATAATTATCTAGGTAATTTGACATGAAGAATCTAAACAATAAATTAATTAGACTTTGAAGTTTTTGAAGTTTAAAGCATTATAAAAAATCTAACAAGTGGTATTAGAGCTAATTCTATATTAAATCATCGAGATTAAAGAAAGAATTTCCCTGACGAAATTCATGTTTTGTGAGTAGAAAACTGGTTGAAAATCACGTTGAAAATAATTTCTAAAAGAGTTACAATTGAATAAGAAAAGTTGTTTTTGCGTGCACAATAGTCAGTATTTTGGCTATAAATTTCTCTCCTAATATCCGATTGAAATGATTCAAAGTTTTTCGGAAAGTAATCTCAAAGGAATACAACTTTGATAGCGATAGAATCTTTCCAATTCAGATATTTACTATACCAAAAATGAGTCTCAATATTCGACTAAAAATCTAGAATATAATTTGTACGATTAGAAATTGATTATTAAGATATTTTGATCATATTCCATTCATTTTTGAGTTCTAATTCCATCCAATTGTTTCCTAACAATTTTTAAAGTATCATCTTGTGGTCTGAATCAATTATTGAGTATTGCAATTTGATTCTCAAACATTGGATTTTGTCATTTTTTCTTGATTTTTCTTTTGTTTCTTCCAATTTCTTATTCAACCATTGAGTTTTATCTATATAACATAAAATACAATAATGCAGAATATATTTTGGCAAAAAAATATCAAATATCGATATTTTAGACCCTGAATAAGTGTATAGAAAACACGTATCATGTAGGAGGAAAAACAATATATATTCAGTGTGTATATCACCTGATTTTGAATAATGATGAAGATTAGTGGATGAACCTTGCATTAAGATAATCTTCTTGCCCCAATCATTTTTCAAAACATGGATTTCTTGATTATTATTTTTTTCTCATTTGATTTGTCTTCCTAATTCTCAAGTTGTATTGCTTGTTTATCATGTGAGACCATTTTCAAGTGCCTCCCCTCTTGTATTTATACTCCCTCTAATGTTTTCCTTGAATTTGGAGTATTTATAGACATTAAACGGACCAAAAATTCGCGCCCTAGAGCACCATGATAGCATCATGGGTGGCGCCACCTTTCCGTTAAAATTTTGGAATTTACGGCGACGCCGTTTCTTAAGAAAAATTCGACATTGGTTTTAAGTATTTACCCTTTAGTCATCAAACTTTGAATCTTGTCAATTTCGTCAATTTTCAATTCTTTCTTTCTTTCAATTCCATTTTCATTCATCAAGTTTCACCTAATAACACATTATATAATAAATTGGGCTATAATTTGATTAAAATAACTACGAAATATTCATATTTTAACGCCCGAATAAGTGTATAAATCATCACTCAAAGTATAAAGCTGTGTATATTAATTTTCGTTTTTCCATCAGGTTTAATTAATTCAATTATCAAATTTTAATCTAGATCTATGAATTTTATTTTAAGATTTTGCATTTCTAAATGCCCGAGATTAACATTACAATAAATTCTAGACAATTTTTTTGACATGGAGAAACAGAATAAGACGGAAATGTCTACCATATTCTTGGAACGATTATTTTTTGACAACGGAATTAATTATTTATTTGAAATGTATATATTAATCCAAATAAATTGGCTCTCAACTACCTCTTGGTATTATTTTGGACAAAATATCATCCAATTCTTGTATTTTTGTCTATCAGAAAGTCTTCAATTTTGCATGCTCATTTTTTTTTTTTAATAAAATTCAGTGTGGTCCAGTTTTATCCCATAAAATACCCACTGGCAGTCTTTTTCATGCTTTAACTTGTCCTTGGATCATTTCAATTTTTCATGGACATCGATTCCCTTTGCCATGCCAATGTAGAACACGAGGGTCGATGAATAATTAAATACTATTTAATTGACATTGATTGTGCCAATGTAAAACACGAGGGTCGATGATTAAGTTAAATACTATTTAATTGACAATGATTCCTGGCTTTCCATCTAGGAACAAGAGTGTCGGTGAATATTTAAATAGTCTCTCCATTTACTAAAAATAGAGTTACTAATTATAAACGATTTCCTTATTGAAAGTATAATTAATTTTTTAAATCTATTTCTATTTAATGTACGTTGTCATCAACAAATATATACTATTTAGTCTCTATTTGGTATACGTTAAAATTTTCATTTTCATTTTAAACCACACATTCTTTAATAAAATAACGTTTTTCATCACATCAATAACTTTTTCTTCTTTTTCAACCACACATTCTCCATTAATCTTTTATTTCAGAATAAATTCTTCCAAAATAATGTGGTTCAAACACATACTTATATTTAAACTATTCATAGTGAGCTTATATATCGAATTAATGATATGCAAAATATTTTAAAAGGACTAACAAGGGGTGATTGCTTTTATTTTTCCATTTCAAAGTCAGTATGTTTTTCTTTCTCAAGTATGGAAAAGATCTTTTCGATTGTATTCTTAAATAACGTAACTTGAAAATTATTTCCCTTGTAACATTATAAAAAAATAACTTATTAATCTAATAATGGATCTTCTATATAAAAAATATTGGCTAATTGTGACACTATAATATTCTTCCCTATCACACTATAATATTCTTCCCTATCACACAAAGTTAGTTTTAGAACTTCAACATTATCGTTTTTATTGTTATAGATCTCAATAGAACATTTTCGAAATATAGATATTTTTATAATCAACTCTTCTTCAAATGCATTCAATTGTCTTATAAAAATATAATCACAAATATGAAAACAGATTTAAGATACGACAATAAAAATATACAATAACAATTAACAAAAGTGAAAAAGAAAATATTTTTTCAAATTTAATTGGCGACACAACTCATTTTGTTGATCTATTGATGAATCAACCTCATTTTATGCTCAAATGCCAATATGATACAGTGACATATGCTAATTATAATTAACACTTTAAAATTTGTTAAATACGAATTCGGTCAATATGAAAAAAAAAAAATCTCAAATGATTTTATTTAATATAAAAATCAATTGAAGACCAATACAAAGTGGTTGTTCACATTTCACAAAAAAAAAATAAAATAAAATAAAAAATAAAAAATAAAAAATCTTAAACGCTAAAGTCAGAATTACACTTATGCTAATGTCTTCTCATCTCGCCCAAAAGTCATTATTAAATCACAGTTTAATTAATAATAAAACGATTAAATAAAAACCATAAAATTAAAAATATAAACCGTCAGACCAAATATAAGTCACATTGGTGGAAAAAGTTCTGGCATATATATTCGCCAAAGATGGCTATGCAAATTCAAAAATATGAATAAAAAATGGGTTAATTTCACAAGCAGTCACTGAACTTAGAATCATTGAAATTTAAAACTTGCAGAAACGGTAAGCTTCATGCTTTTTCACAAACGGTCACTGAAATTTTAATTTGTTTCACAAACGGTCACTAAATGACTATTATAATTTTAATTCAAACTTAAATGACCAAAACACTTTCACATATAAGTTTGACTACCTCAAGTGAATTTTTTTGCTATTAAGTACTACCTTTGAAGTAAATTAAATGAAAATTGTAAAAGTGATATTTTAATTCTCGTTCCGCCAATATACGTACAAGACCATAAATTTAGATATGAGGTATAAATACTTTTCTATATTTTTGTGTGATCGTGCATAGATTTCATAACTTTTAATGCACTTTTATTTATTTGAGTTTACATAAAAATATAGTGTATTTTTGTTTAAAAGTAGCTGACTTACTCAGAAATTTGAACTTGAGGTGATCAAGTTTCTGTGTCCATATATTTTGGTTCGTTTGTGAAACAAATTAAAACTTTAGTGCCCATTTGTGAGCGCATGAAATTTCAGTGACCGTTTCTCTAAGTTTTAAACTTCAATGCTCGTCTGTGAAATTAACCCATAAAAAATAGGATCATACTATTTGTACATCGGGGTTGACACCCCGGTGTACAGACCCCCTCACAAGAGAGGGGGTCCATGATTTTTTTATTGGCCGTGGGACCCCTCTCTTGTGAGAGGGCCTGTACACTGGGGTGTCAACCTCGGTGTACAAATAGCATTTTCCTAAAAAATAATGCATGTTTGCATTAATATGATGAGGCAATAACAATGTCGGGACCCCACGTGTTTAGGATATCCAAAACGAAAGTATATATACTATTAAACTGATTCGAGATAATAGATAGATCTAAAATTATAAATTTCATACAATTAAATTC
>CAIGRL010191951.1:0-21132 GCA_903798325.1 Fraxinus xanthoxyloides | reverse complement strand
GGTATATTAGTAAACGAATAAAAGAAAACATTCTTAAAAATGAGATAGAACTCTATAATTGGAATAAGAAAATAAAGAAAGTTAGCCTTTGTAATTGATACGAAATAAGTAGCAAGTGAAGTAAGATTTTTGTTGTACACAAGTTCAAATTATTTTTAAAGGTTTCAAAATAGAAAACTTGGGAAGTGAAGTAAGATTTTTGATATAGTTCCAATCGAGAAAAGAATGTGCAAAAACTTGTCAATAACTCTATGTTGATTAAAGGATTAAACTCTCAACGTAAGAGCATTTTCATGAGATTTTTTAAATATAAGATACTCACTATTTTAAAGTGTTATCGTTAAAATTATACTCTAAATAGAGAGCGAGTTGTATTCAAAATATTTCAATTTTCAAGGGAAAAAAATAATATAATAATTTGAAGGAAAACTAGTAAAAATAAAAGATAGCGAAAAACCAATAACTAATTTTTTTAGCAGTAAAATTGAGTGTTAAATATAAAAAGTCCACTGAAGTATTTAAAATTTTTTACTATCTAAATTTATAGATACTCTTTAAATTGCTAAATATGTTCTTTAAAAATACAGAGTCTCTTGGAAATAAAGTACCTTTTTGAACAGATAGTCAAATTGATTTTTGATGTTATTCTAAGAGTTGTATCGATTTCAAAAGTTCTTTGTTTGACATTGATTGAACTACACGGATTGAAGGTTAAATTACAAGAATTATTATACAAGGATTTAAACAGATCCATTCTGCGACTTTGGGATGTACCAATTTTTGTTGAGGAAAAATGAGGGATTATAATTCATTCATTCATTCTTCTTCTTCTAATTGGAGATTATAAAAAAAAATTAATTAAGTTGTTAATATTTATTATGCTCTAAATCAATCCTACAAGTTTCCTAATAGTTTCGACGTATTAGGTAAATTAAGTAAAATTCTATATATATCGTAAAGAATAATATGGTGCCGATCTAGGTTGCATACAAGCGTCACTAATTGATAAAACATCTTAAAAGTAAGGGAATGAGTTACTTTTAAGATACACTGTCACTTGCAACTACATAAATCGGTGTTATAGCACCATTAGTACTATATAAAATTATTAGATCGCAAAGTAGTTGTGTTTATTTTCATTGCAACACAACCTTATCAATGCTAAAAATAGAATGACTAAACCCCAAAGACTTCTTTTCTCCCGATTGATTTTACGTTTTCGTCTATTTAGGAGGCTAAAATCAATTTCAATAAGCTTAAAATTAATTGCAAGAAAAACAAGTTTCAGGGTTTATGTGGTAGTACTTAGTACACAACCGCTTTTACGATATACCCAAGATTTCACGTCAATTTAATTAACAAATTGATCGAATTGACACTATTTTAGTATCTTCAAGATGTTCTTTCTTTTTAAGGATCATCTCCTAAATAATAAAAATAGTCTTTAAGTGTAAAGAGTAAAATTTTTGACACATTCCAACTAGCTTTTTATTTTACATTATAACAATTTGTTATTTTTTTCCATCTTTTTCAAATATCTTTTAAATAATATAATTTATTAACTAAAATATTCAAAGTCGAGCATTGAGACTTTTAATTTATTAAGTACAATTAATATAAAATACAAATAGAGGGTGAGTTTAGCTGTGGAGAGCCATTTTTTTTTTCATTTTTAGGTTTAGAAAATTAAATTAAAAAGCTTATTTTCAAGGGTTAATTCTTTAGGGACTAATTTAGAATAAAATTGACTTTATAAGGACCAAATGTGTATTTACCCCATTCTGAAAATGAGATAAGAGACGTGAGGCTCAAAATATTTGCTCAGAAAACCTCACCTTCTTCCTTCCTTCCACACAAACGCATGCACTAAGAACAAGAAAACACACACATTTGTATGCACAAAAATGCAGCTTCTTCGCGCTCCATCCTCGTCCACCTTGCCATTTCATTTCTCGAATTCACAACCCAGAGGAAGTAAGTTTTGCTTTATATGTATGTTTATACATCACATATATTGAATTGAAACTCCTTTTTTATGCCTGAATTTTCGTATTTCTTAGTTCCTGATCGATATATGTAGAATAGTCAACGAATCTCTTGTTCGATCTCCTGTTAATTACCTGTTTCCATCTCAAGGAAATGAAAGGCATGCATGGGTTCCGTTTAAAGATTCTGCGTGGAGCTCAATCACATCTAAAGCTGCTTCTGTTCAAGGTGGAATTTTTCTTCCAAACATATTCAATTTACCTAATAATGAAAACCCATTTCTAGAATTTGACTAAATGTCTAAATGCAATTGGATTATATGCACAAGTTTCATATACTGGTTGTGCTGCAATATGAAGAAAATTTGGAGTTGTTATTGCAGAGCACTAAACAAGAGTGTAACCCGAAAATATTTTGTGTTCAATCTCCTCACGAGTTTGAAGGTTTGTACGAGCTTCTATGGCAGAGCTCAAAACAAGATTTGAAGGAAAATTAGCGTTAGTCAATTTTTTCTTCCTCACAAATTCAAGTTTGGTGTTAGTCTTTAGTTTCCTCTGTCTACTGAAATAAATATGGGTGTTACTTCCTTCTTTTTTGGCAAGAATGAGGGAAAATTTTTATGGACTGGTATGATAACTATCCAAATCCTGCTGCTGGACGGTATTGCATTTCGAATGAATTTTTTTGGAAAGTTGTATCTAGATGAAGGTGGAAATTCTGTTCACACGAATGAGATTACATTCGAGAAATATGCATACAGGCTTGAATTAGAAGTATATATAAATATTTTCCTTAAAGAAAATGTTAGTTCTAAGTACGAAAAATTATTTCAGTAAGTTCCCAATCTTGTTAGAAATTTTTGCATATAAACAGAATGCTATTTCTGAGAAGGTTTAAGTTCCCAGTTATCTTACCAACAAGGAAATATGGTTGGATCTAGTTATGAAAGGCTGAAAGAATTATCACAAACTCGTTTGTATGATTTTAAATGTCCAATGAAAAAGTTAAGATCCTTAGGAATCTAGACGGGAATCAGAATTGGTTTGATATTTTTGGATTGCAAGATTCTTAGAGCTGGACCAAGATTTTGATAATAATGTTACGAGCCCTGTACCTATGCCTATTTTTTTGTAATCCTTACTGTCAATACCCTTGGAGAGCATCATACTGTAACAACATTTATGTGATTAAGCAATAGCTATTACAATTTTTATTTTTCAAGTCATTCGGACCAATAGCTACGTAGTAGCCCAGTACTTGTGCTTGTTTCTGTAAAACCATTAAACTAAATATCCTTGGAGACCAAAATATTTTGATTATGTTCTTGTGGTTAATCCATCTTACCATTTTTTGTGAGTCATGCAGACCAATAAGAAATAGCCGTAATACTCATAACTTATTATCGTTATTCTTTCCCACACTCTATATGTCATCAAGGCAGAATTTTTGGCTTTTACTCTTTTATGTAATATTTTTCTTATCAAAGTTTTAATTGCAGCTTCTGCTTCAGCAGTATCAAGTCAAACAGCTGAGACTGATGTTCTAAAATCCTTGTCTCAGATCATAGATCCAGACTTTGGTACAGACATTGTCTCTTGTGGATTTGTGAAGGACCTTAATGTGAACAAGGCACTAGGAGAGGTTGTTTAGAAATTTGATGTGATGAGTTCCATAATAACTACATGATGACTGATGTCCTCATTCAACTTTTATACTTTGAATCTCAGGTTTCTTTTCGGTTAGAACTGACAACACCAGCATGTCCAATCAAGGACATGGTAAATGTCACCATCACCATTGTTTTATCAAGATTTGATGTGTGTATCAAGTGGTACATACCCTTTTTAACTAATTCTTTTACTTACTTTAGCTTTGTCCGTTACTCAATAATAAGCAAAAGACCCAGGGGATTACTATATTTTTCTTCTCACTTTTCTGTTGGATGGCAAATTATCAAACTAATTTCTATTGCAAACGTTGCACAGAGACTGACAAAGTTTTGTTTGTTTAGAGATGATGTTTTGAGTACATTTGCAACATACCTAATGCCATCAAAAAATTGTATCTCTAGTTCGAGAAGCAGGCTAATGAGGTGGTGGCAGCACTTCCCTGGGTCAAAAGGGTAAGTGTTACAATGTCAGCCCGACCAGCAAGACCTGTTTATGAAGGGAACCTTCCAGAAAATCTGCAAACAATATCGAACATCATTGCTGTTTCAAGTTGCAAGGTACGACTATCTAATACTTGATGACTCTTCGTTCCGTGTCATCGTAAGACGTTCTAAAGTAAGTTTGAGATGTGTTACCAAAACAAGTATTTCTTTCCAACATTGATATTTGCTTTATTTTCTTTTCCCCACTTAACCTTACCTTTTGGATTAATGAGTATCATGCAGTGCACAATGATCATCTACCTTGTTCACTGTGAATCTCATTTTCTGTCACTTTAGGAATTAAATCTTGGCATTTTTTTGTCTTGTTGTCCTGGTTGTTTATGGAAAAGAAAAGTTAGTTCATTTAATGTTCATTAATTTCCTGGAAGCAGACCAAAACTTTCTTTTGATATATTAATACTCCTATAATTGAAGGGAGGGGTGGGAAAATCAACAGTAGCTGTGAACCTTGCATACACTTTGGCTGGTATGGGTGCAAGAGTTGGGATTTTCGACGCAGATGTGTATGGCCCTAGTTTGCCAACGATGGTCTCCCCAGAAAACCGGTTACTTGAAATGGTAATCTTTCAGTTTTTGTCCAAAGAAATTTGAAATTCATTGAATCACTTTTTAATGTTTGAAAGAGATATTATAGAATCCGGAGAAGCAAACCATCATTCCAACCGAATACTTGGGTATTAAGTTGGTATCATTTGGATTTGCTGGGAAAGGACGTGCAATAATGCGAGGTCCAATGGTTTCAGGGGTCATCAATCAACTATTGACTACTACCGAATGGTACGACATGTTTCCTACGTGAATCAAAAAGTTCAAGTAACAATATACAATTTATAGTGAATCGTGTTTTTAGGAATTCATTGACAGTTCTTGGTCATTGGGATATTTATCCTGTCAACCATTTCTTTTTTGATTGTCCATGATATAATTACGCGTCGTATCTTTTAAAGCAGCTTGTCAATTGGGCAAAGTCCAGAAATACTCATAAATGAAGACTGTTTCTTAGTGATATATTAAATGCTTCACTAGATATCGATTTTATCACAATGGTCGAATATTCTGAGTTGATGTTGCTTTGTTTGATTGCCCTTCTTGACATACCCCTATTCTGAACTTGATATCAATTTATCAGTCAATACAGTTTCTGAGATGGATGTGGCTTTGACATGATTGTTGATACTATATAGGGGAGAACTGGACTACCTCGTTATCGACATGCCCCCTGGAACGGGTGATATTCAACTCACCTTATGCCAGGTATTGTTTTGATGCCTATTTGATGAGATGATTTCCTATAGCCTTTTCAGCGGAGTCCCTTACAAATATAGCTATATTGTTAAGTGATACTCTTTATTAACTTAGCTAGATTCCACTTTCAGGTCGTTCCATTGACTGCTGCTGTCATTGTTACCACGCCTCAGAAGCTAGCATTCATAGATGTTGCCAAAGGAGTTCGCATGTTTTCAAAGCTAAAGGCATGTTTCTTATATTCTCCAATGTGCTCTCCTGACGATTTTTGAATATTTTTGTCATTTTAAATGAATTCAATGCAAGACAAACAGATCAATTAGGATAGTACTAGGCAGGTTTGTCATTTGAGCTATGTCCCAGTAGACAATGTTCTGTTGTTTACATTTTCATTGTATATCGTGTTAACAGGTTCCTTGTGTAGCTGTGGTTGAAAACATGTGTCACTTTGACGCTGATGGAAAACGTTACTATCCATTTGGTAGAGGGTCAGGTTCTCAGGTTTCCAACTGCTTTCTTGTCTAATTTTTGTTTTGCCTATCCCATTTTTCAGCCACTACCAGAAAATTTCGCCACATAAAGATGGACGATGATAATAAATCATTTATAATAGTAACAAAACAATGTCAAAGAATGCTGTGAGTTTCCAACATTTCTGCAGATTTGAACTTCTGTCTCATTTCTACATACACATCTGCAGGTTGTTGAACAGTTTGGTATCCCCCATCTTTTTGAGCTTCCAATTAGACCAACTGTAAGTTCCATGCGCGATATGCTGTGATCATTGTTTAGAAGCATATTTAACTGGGAGATCTAAGCAGTATAATCAGTCTGTATAAACGTTGGTTATTCTCATTCTACTGTACTATAAATCAAGATGACAAGTTTTTTTCATTGAACTGTTGATTGGAGAAAAAGTTTCTTATGGTCTAAGGCAGCATTATCTCACTATCTTTTTTCTCACCAAATCCTTTGCACCTGACCAGTTAATTAGAATTTTTGCACAGTAAGTTAAGTTCATATAAGTTGTACACTATATTGTTTTCTTTCAAAAATAATTTTTCCTGTTAGGTACTTGACGTTTGGAAGCATGCAATTGATGTAAATGAACAAAAGATTTTTTCTCTTTTTTTTTTTCCTATTTAAATATGTTATATATGATGTCGTGATAATAGTAATGTGAATCCCCAAACGCTCCAATTTTTAATGATTCAATTTTTTAGAAATCGAATGGATTTGGTCTTATACATACGCGAGGAAGGTTATTAAATTGAGAGAAAAAGGACATTTACATTTCAGATTCAATTATTTTACCTTCATTTAATTAATATCTATTTTATTTATTCTTTTTACACTGTTCAGATTTCTTTGTATCCTTAAAGATGGATAGGAATTTGCAATTGGAATATAAATATGTGTATTTGAGTATTATCCTTCACTTCACAGTTATCGGCTTCCGGAGATAGTGGAATCCCAGAAGTCGTGGCTGATCCTCAAGGTGAAGTTGCAAGAACATTTCAAGAGTTGGGCATTAGTGTGGTGCAACAATGTGCCAAGATCAGTCAACAAGGTAGCTTAATCTTCTCTCTTTATTGAGCTGAGGGTAGATTTTAATTTAAAATGTAGGAAAACTTAGGTACTACCTATATTCAAATGGTACAAGGCTTCTTTAGTCCTAAAGCTAGCATATGGGACTAAACCAGCCATCATTAGCCAAGGTTGACATTAGGCTCAAATTTGTGAAGATCTAAAGTTTATACTCTTGGTGTGGACTTTCTTATAGAGTATCTTTGTTTGTGCAGTATCAACTGCTGTCACTTATGATAAAGGTATGAAGGCAATCAGGGTGAAAGTACCCAATTCAGATGAAGAGTTCTATTTGCACCCTGCAACTGTTAGACGAAATGATCGATCTGCTCAAAGTGTTGTAAGTGGAATAATCTTTGCAATTCAGTCATTGAGAAAAAAGTAAATCGACAGTTAGTTATATGTCAGCAAAATGTAACAAGTACAAAAATTTATGGTACGTAAATTAAATTGAGAATAGCTATGGAAACATTAAAATTGATCTTATCATCACTATCTATGATGCCACTTTATATGCTCATGTGATTCACAGTCAGGGACAACTATGATTTGGATATCCAATTTGTGAAACAGCCAATCAGTCCAAAATCTCATGGGAAGTGATTTGTCTGCATGACTTCAAATGTTAAGTCATTTGTGAAAACAGCTCTATTCTGAAATATGAAGTCTAGATTTTTGTAAAAAGGACAAGCTCAGAGATGCTCTCTAAGCTGTTGGACTAAATTTAGTCACTAGCCTTTACGAGGTAAAATATAATTGTACGGAGACTGGGAGAGGCCAGAAAATGTGTTTACTGCCTTTACAGTTGTTAATTTTAGCTAACAGTCATGTGCATGCTCAAAATATCTTGAGTTATCATCACCACAGTTAGATTCATTTGATAGAGTATCATGCTAATGGTCAAACGCCATGCTGAAATTTGTAAAACTTGGTAATGTAGCTCTGCATATAGGTCATGCAACTTATGGGGAAAGAGTTGCTAGAATTTAGATTTTGGAACCAAAGTAAACAAAAAATTACTTTCTGGTTTGACAACCCTTGACAAAGTACAGCTCTTAATCCTTGCTAATAGACATTTCATTTTTGGTCAAAACAGGATGAATGGACTGGTGAGCAGAAACTACAGTATGCTGATGTTCCAGAGGACATTGAACCTGAAGAAATTCGGCCTATGGGAAATTATGCTGTATCGATTACTTGGGCAGACGGATTTAGCCAGGTACAATTATCTATTCTGATTTTCTACTGGTAAATGACCGATATTTCAAATAACTATTTGTTAAAGGGAATTCGCATGGAGATTCTAGCAGCTTAGCAACTTATTGTCCTACAGTTCAATCAACTTATTAACTTCTACTGTAAAAGTTCATTCTCAAGATTACATAATAAACTCCAAACATCGTCTCTAGTAACTTAGAATTATGCATGTTGGACACAGTTAAAAGCAGGTGGATGAATGAGTAGAATGAGAACATAAAAGTGCTTATACTGTCCTTGGTATTCATTACATATACTATGTGAAAGAGCATGAGCATGATGAGCCTTTGTTTCAGGTTCAACTAAATGGTAGCTCGGAGCAAACTTCAGTATTCAGCTTTGTGCTGATGATATTTTCGTATGTTGTTTTTCTTGCAGATTGCTCCTTATGACCAGCTGCAAACAATGGAACGCTTAGTTGAAGTTCCGCAGTTGATCTGAATGGAAATGCCTGTTCTGAGTTTCTAGCATAGATGCCAAAAGGATCCCACGATCATTTCGTGCCTTTGTGGGTCTGTTGCTATGAATATAGGACTCTAAAGATACTTTGATTTCTTCAATCCCACATCTCGGATAGTCAAATCTCTCTCACAGTTTATAGCTTAGGGTTAACCATGCTCTTATCAACCACTCTATAAAATAAATAGGTGCAATGTCAATGACACAATAAAATTTGTTTGAATCCATTAAAAATGCATAGACATCCAATCCCTCTAAAGTGGAACTTCCAAATACCAATTCACGCAAGCCAAATAATTAATAGCATCATATCGACTATCACATAAGTCAAATTATTCGAATTGCGATTTTCTCATATTTTAGGAAGCTTTTCACCAAATATGGGGTGATTTAGAGTATGTTTGATTGGGTAAGGATATTATCAAGTGAAAATTTATGCAATTTTAACTTCTTATAAAAGTATTTGAGTAAATAATAAAGAAATCCCTTGACGTATTAGCCAGATACAAAAACAATCCATGTAGTTTTAGAAAGTTGGAGGAGCATTTTGAATGAAATTAGAAGTTTGAGGATCGAAATGAACAAAGTCAAAGGTTGAGGTCTAAATTAATTGGACAAGAGTTGAAACAGGGACCAGACTTTGCAAAATTTTGAAGAATTGAAGATCATAACCTTGAATTGCATTTGGAGGTCGAACTAGGGCAACTTTGGGACCTGAAGTCCAGATTAGTCGTGGGTCACAACGAATGCATCGACTTAAAAGCGAGGGCATTCTAGGTATTTTCAAAGCACGACTTCCAAGTCTCTAGAAGACCATATAGAGGTTATAACCACAACTTAGAAGACCATATAGCAATATAAGGACTTTTCATCACCTCTCAAATTTTCTTGACTCGAAGAAAGTGTAATTCTAAAGTCTTAAAGAGATTTGTCATTAAGGGTTGTATTCTTCTCCTCGCATATCAAAGCATTCAAGTTATGATTTCATCCAATTTATTTTATTTGTATAATCCAATCATATCCGACTAAATCCTTTGTGGTTACATAATATATCACGATGAAATCTAGAAAATGTTCATTTTTAGTCTTATTCTCGTTATTGTTGAGAGGTTGTTTTTTTTTATTTTTTGGTTAATTGTCATCATATAATTTGACAATTTTAGAATTATTTTTGTTAAGTCGTGGAGATAATTATAGGATGACAATTAGCTCTCATTTGATATTGATTAAAATCAGATTTTAGTTGAAAAAATTGATGTAATGTATAGTTGAAAAATTGTGGACCCATAAAATATGTGGTTAAAGTTTATTGTTGACTTTGATTTAGATTAAAATCTAAATTTGGTCGATACCAAACAGGGGCTTAATATAGTCTGAAAAGTTTACCACTACTTAATAACTAAACATAAAATTGTATCTTAATGGTAATTGAATTGTGTCAATTGTTACTACTTACCCTACCCTCTTGTAGTAAGACAGAGATGCATGCGGTAAAACTGTTGACAAAGTGGTCCAGCTCCAATCTTTGCTTTTAGGACTGTTTGCAGAATTTTGACATGGACAAACTGTCTAATGATTCGAATAATTCAGATATTTTAAATCAATGAATATTATTTAATACTTATTTATTTTTATTTTATGTTAAAATTTAGTATCATTCTAAAAAAATTTGATGGTTCTCTTTTTTTTTTCCCAACTAATATCGCATTGGTAATTAAGCTATGTTGCTTCAATAGTGATTGATAGCTTTCGTTAAAGATTTAGCCTTTGTTTGACAAATTTATAAATTGTTTATAAAGAGGAGGATTGTGCAATAATTCATGAGTTACCTTAGGCATAAAAACATGTAGTTAGGCCCCAAGTATGTAGTTAAAAATCTTGTTTTTTCAAGTAATTTCTATGTTGGCCATTATATGCTTTATTTGTTGCATTTTATAACTCATCATCCGTTCATCCATTGAAAATCTAACATCCATTGTTTTTTTCTTTAATGTCTCAACCAATTGAACTTGAGAACAAGTCAACATATAAACATAGTATAGAACAGAAGTTTAATCCTTCTCTAATTGTGGGTGTAGGAATTTTTGAAGAATTTGCATCGATCATGCGACTAAAAAATGAAGGCAAATTTGTTAAGATCATTTTGCTTGATTAAATATTTGTCCTCAAGAACATAACTTATGTCACATTATATCTTGACATTTTGCAATATTTTTCCCCAGTACACGGCATAACAAAATCAGATGTCGCTTTTCCTTATAAATACCACCTAAGTACTCATGACAATTAGTAAATATCTTATCTAGAATGGACAGTTGATTATTGATAAACTATGTTTGCATTTGTATCTTAAAGTTTATCATTCTTTGTAAGAATCATGGTTAAAAAGAAACTGCGTTTTTTTCTTTACCAACTTGTTTGATTGGAAATTTGACTGTGTCCTCAATTCAAAATTTATGTATCCGACAATGTCTTAATAATTACGGAACTATGCACCGTGTCACCTATCAATGGCTTGAGTCGATGCCATTTGTTGAACATAATGGATTTTCCCACTTAAGTAATGGATAGATAACACGGTGCATAATTAAATAAAATATTGAGATATATTTTTAACTTTAGGGCCTAATTTAAACTCAATTCTTTTTTCTTAAAAATGAATTTTGGAATAATAAATTGATGGAGAATGTGTGGTTGAAAAATAAGAATTTTTTTTACATTTTCTTATAATATTAATTTATTGAAAAAAGCGTGATTGAAAAGAAAAGAAAAAAAATGTATTTTAAAAAGAATGTGGATCGAACAAGTGACCATAAGTTGTGACACTTTGAGACTTTTTGAATTAAAACTGGGTAAATTTGCCGTTTAATTTCGTCTTCCTAAGTAACGCAGAATCAAATCGCTTTCCTGAGATTCGCAGTCGAATGTATGAACGAAGGAAAGGCAAAGGCATTTACTGCTTCCCCTCTTTCGGTTCCCCTCTGCGTAACACACAGTGCCATTACACGTACCGATAATTCCTGTGCTGCCGCGCGTTCCAATTCGTTTCACGCTCAGCAAACAAGAATACAAGTGTTACCTACACCCCATTTTGTCTCTATTCCACACCCCCTTTCTTCCCATCTCTAATGGATTAACCCATTTCAATCCTATACAACCCACCAAAAGAGAAAAACCATTCAGCGGCGTCCCTTTGACAAAATGATAGACGATAGAAACCCATTATGCCTAATTGTAGGTAATTATTGCCACGATATTTTGATTAAAGACGACACCGGAATAGCAGAGTCACTTGGCGGTGCCGCCTCCTTTATCTCCGGCGTCCTTGATGGGTTTTCCATCTCCTCCACTTACGTCTCTAAGGTGGGTAATGATTTTTCCTACCCTGTCACCCACCCACCAATAATTTGCTCCTCATCCAAAACCACCGTTTTTCATGCCCATTTTTCCTCTGAGATCAAACGGGAGGATCGGGTCTTGAAACGGGTCTGTGCCTGCGACCCGATAACGCCTTCTGATCTCCCAAACTCGCATTTCAGCTTCGGGTTGGCGGTTGGTGTGGGTGGCGAAATTTTGCCGGAAACATTAGAAAAGTTGCTTGATATTTGCGATATAGTATTTGTGGACATCCAGGCTTTGATTCGGGTTTTTGATTCGGTCGATGGAACGGTGATGCTTGTTGATTTGAGGGAAACCGGGTTCTACCGATTGCTCCCTCGGATAAGGTTCTTGAAGGCCTCGGCTGATGAGGCGCCTTATTTGGATGTAGAGGAGGTGAGGAAGTGCTGCTGCTTGGTGGTGACCAATGGGAAAGAAGGGTGCACGTTGTATGAGAAGGACAAGGCACAGAAGGTTGCTCCTTTTCCAACTATTCAGGTTGATCCCACAGGCGCTGGGGATAGTTTTCTTGGAGGGCTTGTTGCGGGGGTTGTGCAGGGGTTGGGGGTGCCTGAGGCTGCATTGTTGGGGAACTTTTTTGGGTCACTTACAGTCGGGGTAATTGGGCTTCCCAAGTTCGATTTGAAGTTATTGCAGGTTAGCTGACAAGCTTGTGGTACTATCTATTACGTGGAAAATATCGACAATTGTGTTCGATTTTGAGTGTCTTTTTACTTGCATTGTTGGTCTATCTGTTTCCGTGCTATCATTGGAATTTATGCTTTTGAAACAACTAGCTCATGTTCTTGGTATCATTGGATATTTGTCAAAGCATTTGTTGGTTCATATAACTGTTCAGAAAATGATTCTACCCGACCTTAAGGAGGCTTTTCGGTACTGGATGCTTTGCTTTAATGTAATGGACAAAGGCTAAGCTAGGATTGGTAATATCTAAATCAAACGAAAAGAGATGGGAGTCAATAGTTGCACGATAACTACTAACGCACTGTTCTGGAGCAATTTATGTTATATTCACTTGGAAAGATAATGAATTATGTTCAGACTTTTTCTTGATCTGTGTGATCTTATCATTTTTTGAAGACTTTTAAAACATTTGACATGTGTGTATTTACTACTTCGTTTTTAAGTTTTCTCAGAAGTTGTATTACCTTGACAAGCACAAATTCGGGGAGTTGCATTCTATGTTTAACCTTTTGTTGCTATTTCAACATTGAGGACTTCTGAGATTTTACCATTAGATGATGAGGGGTAACACCTTTTTTTGAAACTAGATGAGGGGTAACACCTTGCTTCACTGATCAGAGAATATTTTTCTGAAAAATGAACAAGCATATGAGCCCGTTTGGTAGAGATTAAAATCGGATTAAAATTAAAAAACTAGCCGTTATTGTTGACTTTTATTAAACAAGTGGGGCCCAATAATGACTATATTTTCAATTTTAATTAAATTTTAATCGGTACCAAACGGGCTCTATATTGTTACCAGGACACCCCCACATAATGTCTTTTGAGGGGACAAGATAGATGTGGTTTGTTTATATTTCAGTATCGAGATGATTAGTAAGAGAAATTTTTATTCAAACTAATGATCTATTGAGGTTTTCTTATGTTATCCTTATCATGACTCCTTTTTTCTGATTATGTCTTGTTTGTTTAGGTGTTCATCCTTTTTGCTGATTTTTTATGGCAACTTTTGTGTGGAGACTGTGTATGAGGTTATTGGAGAAATCGGTGTGGTGAAAAGAATTTGCCATAGCTGCAAGTGTGGCAATTAAGTTGTTCATCTTGGTTTCTTTTCCTCTTTGGCATGCTACCCTCTGATTCCTTACTATTGCCATTGAAATCTTTATATATTGCTTATATACTTTCTGATTTCGAATTCCAGAGAGTTAAGGATGAAGTGCAGCAGATGAGGTTGCGATGCACTGGATGTTCTGAAGGCCAAAATGATGAATTGATGTTTGTGAAGTCATTATATCATGAGCAATTCCGTAGTGTACTAGGTGCAGCTAAATTAACTTCCACTCATCCCATACAGGAATGTCGATGGGACTTGCCACGTTCACCTACTGCAGAACAGTCTATCCACAGCCAGTGCAGCGGTCAACAAAAATCATTATCGAGTACCTTCTATGAAGAGGTGATTAAATCTCCAGATGATATACTTGGACAAAATTGAAAACATCTCCTCCGTCCCCTCCCCCAAACAACAAAAAAGAAAAAAAAAACGAAGAAGAAGAAGAAGGAGAAAGAAAGAGAAACGAGAATTAGGATCCCGGAGGCCTTTCATTTTCCTTTGGCTTTAATTATGAAATAAAGATAGATTTAATTGAGTCTCTGCTGGTTGAATATATTGAAATCCAGATTCATTGAATAGCAGTTTACACCAGGTGTTGTACTTCTAGTCGTCCTTTGGCAGATTTTTGTAAAACTTAGTTGAAAATACAGTACAATTTCTCATCAGTTTTGGTTGTAGGCTTGCATTTAGAGGGGACATTCTCATTTCTCTGTATTAAAATAATGGTTACATTGCAAGAGTCAATGAGAAAAGTTATGGCCGTATCTTAAAGTCCCAATTTTGTCATCAATCAAGATTCGTACGGTATGAAGAAGAAGAAGAAGAAGAAGAAGACAACTTTAACGCCATTCCGTTTGTTTGAAGTAACAACATTGGAAACAAGAAAAACATAGATTATCGTCTGAAATAGTTTCAGTGCCCTCGAGAAATCGGTACTAAGACAGTTGATGAAGAAACTTGGATAGTTTTCCTTACAAAAGCGGGATTTAGAACAGAAAACTAGAGAATCAACCAACAAATCTATATATTACAGGCTATTCTTCGAACTAGATTTCTGCATCTGTTCAAATATGCTCTCTCAGCATGCACTGCTGCCTTCACAGACCTAAAGCCATAAATAAGAATACCTCCATCAATACTGAAGAACGTCAGAAAATTGAAGCAATTTGGCAAAAGTGTTAACTGCAGAAAAGGCCGATCTTATATTTAATTTCCAGTAATAAAAAGAAATAAAACACAAAGGCTGAATTATGGATGAAAACTGAAAATGTGAACTGAGCCACACTGTCATCTACTTTGGCAATGAAATATGATTGAAACACTTGATGCTCTAGTCGAAAGATGCGAAGATTAAACATCAATCCTAACAACTAATCTGTACAGTGACAAAAGCTCACAATTGGAGCATAAAGTTTTTGACCAAGCAATAAGAAACATTTTTAGTCATTTAAGTTTTGAACACAATATTTAGGCTACTCCATTAAATAAAATGCCAAATCAGAGATGCTTTGCCTAAAAAGAACTTGTAACGCTACCAATGACCTTTATCCTGCTAAATATCCCAAATGCAACAAATTGTCACTGCAAGTAAGATGAAGCAGATCAAGAAATCTGTATGAACGCGTCTCAATAAACCTATACAGCATAAAAGCTATTTTGGGGCTAATTTATTAGTCCCATATACAGATAAAAAATCTTAGGTGTCTTTTGCCTATCAATTCAATTTTAATCTTGGTTTTAAGGGGTTCTAGCCTCATGGCATATTAAACAGAATATTTGTAATAAAAAAGTCCTTTATAAGCAAATATTAGGACTTTCTTAAGCCAATGAGAACCTGTTAATGTTCCAATTATCATACTTCCATATTAAATAATGAAGATAAAATGTAAGCTAACTAATGTCTGGGAGACATATTTCAAACAAATACATCAATAAATGGGCATTGGGTATATAAATAAACAAGAAGATAAACCTTAAAAGTGAAACCTATTCAAATTCTATGGCATGGCATGAGTGACAAACTAATTGCTAATGTTATAAACTTAATTCAAACAAGTTGTGTCTCCACTAGTATGAGGTAGCTTATCTGGGAATCAATAAGAAGACATGTCTCCGTCATGCTATAAATTAGATTTGTATCAAAAGTAGAAATATTGAATATATATTCATAAATCACTTCTAGGACAAAATCACTATTGCTGTTGTAAAAACAAAATTTGGCCTGTGTTTTCCTTTTACAGCTCTAACAGATAAATTCCTTAGTCTCCAGCAACCAAATGTAACTCCTTCACCTACAGATTCGCTTGATACTTTAGTTTTTTATACTATTTCAAGTGTATTGGTATATGAATTACATAAATTATATTTTCATACTTATTCCATACATCTGAGATGCAAGTTCCAATTCTAAATACACGGGAATGGAACGAGTGATAAATAAACAACAAGATACTCCTAAAAATTTGAGATAATAGTTCAAGTTGCACGTCACATTGTTTCTCCAGACCTTATACTTAAAGCAAAGAAAGTGAAGTAGAACATCATTTGCCACTAGGCAATAGTTACCATTTAGGCATAAATGATATAAAAAAACACCTCAACTTTGAGCAGGAGCCTCAACATATGGAGTTCCCTACCCCACCCAAGTGCAAGTCTCTGCTCTGGTCTGGAACAACCCAAGATGTGGGATTGACTACGACATAAAAATTAAATTTACTCGTATCAACCCTAACTAGCATCTGAATATGTACGATACAAAATGCCACTGAGAATAAATAATGAAGTATGTAAATATAAAAACAAAGATGAATCTAGTTAGAAATCTTATTTCGTCAGCATCAAATGTCAAACCTGGCATCATAGTGTCACTCATGTCGTGCAAAGTAATAGAACGAGCATGACGCTTCCGCACGTAATTTTCCTCCAAAGGTGATGGGATTTGAAATGAGAACTGCGATGCTGTTAAAGCAGGTTCTGGATGTTCGATCAGATAACTGAAGAGAAACCATCATAACAGGCTTAAAATAAAGAAAAAAACAAAGAAAAGATTCTAACATCTAAACACAGATCCTCTGGCAATTATTCATTCATTTAAAATTAGGGAATAAAGAACCTAAGCAGTTGTAAATGACCATTAAGAAAAGAACTGTACCTCTGAACTTCTGTCATTGATCGTAATCGCTTGCTTGATGGTGTAACATAATACCTGTTAAGAAACATGATACCACCCAATTGAAGTCGGAATGACATTTCCATTGCTCAAAGCCTTTAAAGTATTCTAAATGAAGGAACAAACAATAAATGGCATATATACGTACACATCAGCAAATTTAGTGCCTCCTTTAGCTCTGATTCGTAAAATCCGTTGCCAACCGGGAGGAGATTGAGGAATATTGGGTTTGTCTATTGCCCAACGCCAATTTCCATCTCGTACAACATCTGGTTCATCATCACAACTTAAGTCAGGGCGCCATTCACGTGCTGTTTCACAAAGAAAAGGTTGTTCTGCTAGCCTTTCTCGTATCTCCTCGTACTTCTCCTTTGTTGGAATGAACCTCCATTTAGAGCATCTTTCACACTGAACAGTATAAGCTGCTATAGAATCCCAAACCCTTTTTGACGTCTTCTTTGAAAAGGAAGTTTTGTTTCCGATGGCAGCATTTGATCTATTTGGTTTTCCTTCCATTTCTTTTAAGGACTGTGAATATCAATAGGAACCTTTCTTAACATTACTATTGTGACAATCTTGCACTTCTTTAGAGGATCAATGCCAAATATTCATTGAAATAAAGACAAACGAAAACACAAATTACAAGCCAAAATTTATCGAATGCGCAATCCTATCAAAGAAACTCATAGTAACCTCAGAAGCACGGATACCGACGCACTACACAAACACAATGCGAACACGACGATACTTAATTTTTCTATAAAAAGTAGGATACAAACACATCAGGAACACGTTAATTTAATTCTTTAAAATTTGAAATTCATATTTTATATCTTTATTTTATACTTTTTAATGTAGGACGAGGCACATTATATGCTGAATAGTTGCCTAAGGAATGTCCTTAAAGTATCCCTTGGACTTTAGAAATTTAAGAAGTATATGAAAAATAGGACATGACATGTGGCTTGTCAAAACTATGTCATGGAGAGTCTGAGGAGCATTGGCCTCCAATACAACACAATACATGTTGAATATGGACACGTGTCCTAGTAGGAGTATCCGTGCTTCATAGATAGTAATTCAGCTATATGAAGCAAAAGAAAATAACTCGTTTCAAATCTTATTACGAGCGTCTGTGTAGAAAGAAACTGTATAAGAAATCCATAGAAAAGTCCCAAAACTCTGAATAAGAACTGCCAACATCGAGTAATCTCATAAATTAAAGTCGAGTTAAAGTTGGTTAGTGTATTCAGTTCATATTTATGTTGCACAGACGCAGATATGGCAACCCAAAAATGGAAAAAAAAAATGAACACGAAAGACAACAATTCTTGAAAATCATGAATACAAAACAAGTAGGTCATGTAAGTGATAGGCCTTTAGCAACAATGAATGATTAAAAAATAGGATATGCGTACTTAACTCTTATTTGATGAGAAGAAGCAAATATCTAATATAGTCTCCACTTGTATACCGTATATATTCTTGTGTGCATCATCAAGACCAGTCAACAAACAATAGCAAGACTAATAAGTCATATTAATAAAAAAATAATAACATTAGCCCTTTTTTTTATCTCATTTGCAATGTTACGATGCACACAATATCTTACGTGGATGATCTCTAATCTATGTTTCACTTTTATTATATGTAATGAAGGACTTAGGGAAGTGTATTTATTATTTTTCCTCATTTCTTATTTATTGGGCACGTTTTGACATGTCTAGTATGTGTCCATAGAGTGCCCAACAAATTGGTCTGGTGTACGATTGTTAGACACGGAAATGACACATTCCTTTTAAGTTTTTATGCTACATTACATCATAATATTTCGGAAAAAGGAAGACGACATTGATAAGTTTCTAAAACATGATGACCAAGTCTAAAACACTTGCATGGCCCAATTTATTTGTCATGAGAAACCTCAAATAATACCATGACAGTTCAAAACAATTTCTTGCATGACTAGAGGGTACAAAGCCTTGTTCACTAACCAAAAAAACAACATAAAATATACATGCACATACTATAGCAGCACGACTAAAGTTGCTCTATTACGTGCAATTGCAGTCTACGTTAAAGTTAAGTATACCTCGAACAACAAATACTCCACGATCTCACAAGCCAAACAATAGTAAAACTATACCCGCTATAAGCTTTGAACTTTTTCGATATTGTATTAATCTACTTGGCCTGACATGAATAGCATGGAGTAAATGAAATTTAAGCCAAGGATGTGCTGTCATTTTTCATTTTGCCGCCCAAGCATACAAGAACAAGTATCAAATTTCAAACCTAATATATAACGTCCGAAAACAGAAGTAGCAGGCCTAATCATAAAAATACTGTCAAGACCCACAAGACAGAGAAATATATAGTTGAAGGTACCATCATCGAGTAGTCCTTCGCACAGAAAGCAAATACGTGACACGTCAAATTTCAAATAGATACACTCAGATTTGAGCCTAACATTGAAGCACTGAGAAGACACAAATTACACGAATATATAGCGAAAAGAAAAGGCAAAATTCACAAGCAAATAACTCATATAAAAACCAGAAAATTAAAGGGAAAATCATTTGTCCGAAAGATGAAATTATCAATTATTTTTTAATGCTGAAAGAAGAACGTGCAAATTACACTTGACCCATGTCTAAAATCGACGAGAAAAACAAAATCTTTAAACGGGCATGCATGTCATCCGGGACTGTTCTATGATATATATCCGCGATTGAATTAAACAGGATCTTGATCCGCAGATCCGCACAACACATTCAATTAAAACAATTGTAGAAGACCATATACAACATCTACACATTCATACAATAATATAAACGCATAAAAGAGTGAACGAGTGTACGAGAGAATGCGAAATTTTCATCGGAGATACCTCTAATCGACCGGTGAAATCAACTGATGGCGAGTGACAAAGAAGGTAGCTTTCTTAAGAGTTACAAACGGAAGGTGACGACTGTAAAATAAGGTGAAAGATGGGGGATTTTCGGTAAATTAAAATATCGATATTTGATTTGCAATATATACAAACAAAAAATATGAATTTTATATTTATTTATTTATTTATATATTTTTTTATGGGCCAGGCAAAAGAATACAATGCTCTTGTTTCGTCTTCATTTTATTCCCAATGCATTTTTTTCTCTCATCTTTTTAACCATTCATGCTTTGGTAAAATGATTATGTTTTTTATACGCTGATCTTTTACACTTTCGTTGACATTTGCATTGTTGTCGAGCGTCAATTGGATGAAAAAATTGTTTGAAATTTAAAATATTCAATTGGGTAATGTCACGTGGTAAAGTGTAAATCAAAGTCTTTGCCCATGTTTGACACTCATTCTATTCTCATTCTCATTCTTATTTTTTTTCTCTTTTTTCATTTCAATCACACATTTTCCAAATAAAATAATATTACACACAAATCTAAAACTTTTCATCACTTTTTCACCCCACATTCTTCTATCAATCACTATTCCAAAATTTCTCATTCTCATAAAATCAGTGTCAAACATAGTTTTTAGGACTTATGTTAGAGATATATTGACGAGATTAATGTGTATCAAAAGAAATATTTTATTTAAGTAAATAAATACCATTCAACTGTTTTTTTACTTAGACTTTGAAAAATATTGTTTTAAGGTTGGAAGGTTGAGATGGTATATTTATTACATTTCACATAGGTTGAAGATAAAAATGTAAATTTTTCCTTTTTATTTGTTAATACGTGTTTAATTATTTTAAGTGATATTTATTTGTACTTTTTGAAAAGTTACGGAACTAATTTTTCTTATTTTTTATTTTTTTACCATTTTCTTTTATTTTATTTATCTAAAGAGAATGGTAAATCTAACTTTGGAAAGGCAAGTTTTGCTACAAAATCAAAAGGTTGCGAATGAATAGTGCTACAGAATGTTGATGAAAGATTTTTACATTTCACAAAGATTGGAGAGAAGAAAAAAAATGCAATTTTCCTTTTTTTTATCTTTACATTTTGCCTCTTTTGTATTTTCTTTTATTTTATTTATCTAAAGAGAATGGTAAA
>CAIGRL010191927.1:0-15307 GCA_903798325.1 Fraxinus xanthoxyloides | reverse complement strand
TTTAAAAAAAATTGGAAAAAAAAAAAAAAAAAAAATATGTGGAACAAACAGGGGCTGCATATTTTACTTTTTCTAATTACATACTACCATTAGTTTTTTTTTATTAATTTTCAAATTCAAAAAAGGTTTAGCCTAATTTTCTAGGATGTAATCTCATCTTTCTTGATTTGTGTGAGGATTACATAATAATTTGGAAAAAAAAAAGTTATTATTAAAAATTATTGACAAAACTCTTATTTTCTATCATCTTCATATATTATATACTTAGTTCATTATAAAATTGCACAAGTTCTCATCATCTTCATAAGAGCATGAATACAGACCACTTGGCTCATATTAGATATGATTTTATCATTTTTAGAGTTTCTTATTTTATGGGATATTATCTATTAGATGTTCCATCATGTTATTTTAGGCATCAAAAGTAAATTGCATAGTGTAAACTGTTGTATAATTTTTCTTACTGCAATTTCACGCTTATAATTTTAGACCACTTTCTTAAATCCAAACTAGAATACCTATTCGGCTTGATTCTTGTATGATTATTGTAATTCCAAATAAAATCTCCCACCCCTTATTCTTGAGAAGTGCCACATAATTATATCTACATTTCATGTCCACCATTTCGTTTTTCTAGTGCTTTGTTAATATCTTCAATTCTCGATTTTTTAGCTTATCTCTGTCCTTTTCCGAAGTTCAAATGGTTTGTATCAAATGGATGAAAATTGTTCCAAATGAATTCTTCGTGGGTAATTTTACATTTTCCGATGTTATTGACTCCAAATTCATCGAAACAAAGTTTGCTATATATTTTCCTATTTTAGCTTGAACGTTTCTTTATCCTTGACGGATCTTGAAGACCATGTCCAGATTTTTGGCAACAGATGTTTATTAAGCCCTTGGCCCTATTTGGTAGAGTAGTATGGACAAAAAAAAAACTTCAAAATCTTATCCATTGAGACGTGTGCACCAATCATGCCTTCAAATTTATGGCAGAAAACAAAGGAAAATATCAATTGCTGTGCAACAAATACACCCAGATTGTGGAGCATCACCAGAAGGCAGCTAGTCATCATCGTCTTCCCACCAATATGTTTCAAGTATCTTCCTGGCCTGTTCTCGAATTTTACTATTGTCATGAGTCTGGAGGTTCTTAATCTTCTGTAGGCCCCCAACATCAACAATCATCCGAGCAAAGACATTCACATCTTCGGTGTTACCTTGGTTCTTCTCAGCTTCTCCAACCTTCAGAATGTTCTCAAGGCCTTCCAAGCAGATTTTTATGACATGCACTTCGTTGGGATTAACTAGAAGATCGCACATTGGCTCTATACAACCCTGGTGCACCAGGAAACTACCACAATGTTGAAGCATTAATACTCAAACTAAATGTATAATAAGCTATAGGAATATGACCATAGCTATGAAGAATTTACCTGATTTGCACATTAGTTCCCTTAGTCGTGGCATTATAGATAACCTCAGCGGCAGCATTAAAAAGATCAGCATCTTGAAGCAGTTGGAGAAGAGGTGAAATAATACCAGCCTCAATCACAGCCTGTGTATTTATTGGATAAATTGGAGCATTATATTTCAATCACTATAATACATGCATGATTTTATTTGCTATTGACATGAAAATTATCGAATAATACCTTGACTTACCGAAATCAAGATAGGTGCATGAAAAGTAATTAAAATGACAATTTACTAACATTTAGGAAAATGCAAAAAATTAGAAGAAGATAAAATAAAATGACGTATGTTGATGCAAATCTCCTTATGACGGATTTCGCCTCCTACGCTAGTACTAATAGGATCAAATGGAGGTCTGTCTCCCAAAATACAATGCTTCTTTCAAAATTAATATAGCATAATATTAATTTTATTGGACGAACCAACACTTGATTATACTCTTCCAAAATGGAAGATGTTGAATACTAAATATCAAACAGAAAACTTAAAAAATAATTAGAAAATTATTTCGATAGAATTTGGAGAAGGAACGAATTAGGAATTATTTATTTGGAATAGATTCGGATTGAAGAAAATGAACCTAAGATGATCCAATTTATAGATTTCATGTATTTCTTTGAATGGTCTTATCTTTTGGCACAAACCATTAAATCTCACCTTTTCAAGATTGATTTTCTAGGTCATACCTTTATCAAAGGTCATTATTCCTTGTTACGCATATTTAGCACTTGAAGAGTCGCATCCAATTGATGCACCTATTGGAGATATTTTTTCAATTCACACATTTTAATCTTTATATATACCCTGAAATTCCAACAATCCCTTACATGAATGGAAAAAGTCGACTCAAAACAAGAAAGACGAAGAAGTGTTGATAAGTACATCTTTGCACGCTTATTTTATTGTCAAAACATGGAATGTTGTTGATTAATCTATTAGAATATAACTTAATTCTATGTAATTTACGTTTTGCATGACGACGTGATGAATGTAATGGGAATAAGGAGAAACAAGTGAAAAATGACCAAATTGTAAATACCCAAAAAGATTACTCGGAAGGAAAAACAGAGATATGAAGATGACGAGTTCAAATTGGGCTAAGGAATTAAGCATGGGTCGAATAAGAAGTGGGAAAAGAGGTCGAGGAATGCGAAATGGAGTTCGGAGGACCAAAATGCAAGAATTCAAAAATTGCTTAAGCTATGCAGTCGCATAGCCTTATTCCTATGTGGTCCCATAGGCTTCTTCAGAGAATCCAGCTGCCAGTTTGGTTGTTCCATGTGACCATAGCTTTCACTACTATGCGATCGCATAATATTAAATTTTGAAGCGATTTCAGTTTCTTAATTTACGTCAAACTCTTGTGGAAACCAACTTCTTTCACAATATTTCAACCTTAGAACGTACCAGAACAAGAGTAGACGCCTCCATACATATTTTTCTCTGGTTTCTACTCAAGAATCTCGATGAAGAACTAAAACATTGGTGAAACTAAGAAGGAACTCTATTGGAATTGGTGATTTCTGATCTTTTTATTCATGTAATTCGATTTTTCATTGTCAAACAATTCTAGAATTTAGATTTTCCTTTCATAAATATTTTGGGATTGGCTTAATCTTTACTAGAGTTGTCATGAATTTTTTCATGTTTTTTCCATCGAAGAATTAAAATATTTGCTGAGTTTCAATTTCAATTTTTCTTTATTGGTGGATTGATTACGGCCTTATGTTTGATGTATATTGTCGATTCTCAATCTTATTTTAATAAAAATAGTGCAAATGTGTTATAGGAAGTTTAGATTCTCGAATTACAATTGAATCAAAGTGATTTGTAGCATTGTATTTTCCAATTAGAGAGTTGGGACAAAGTCCTCTAATTGAGTTATAGAAATGAATAATTGATGAGATTGATCACATCCAATTGAGGGAATTCCAATGCTTCGCTACTTCAAAATGTTGATTTTTACTTCATTATTTCAAAATTTGAATTATTAATGTTATTCGAACAACAAATTCCACCTCACAAACGAGAAAACATCATTTTTGATCATTTGAGTATTCATTCCATCTCCTTGTGGAATCAACACCCTAAAGTTGTGCTACAATTACCGCATTATTCTTTGGGCGTAATCAAATTTTGGCGTCGTTACCAGAGAGACGGTACAGAATACCAAGGAATCGACTGAAAATGGTGATATCGTTCCTTTATTACTTTAGTTAATTTAATATTCTTCTTTGTTATTTTGTTTCTCATATAGTTTAGTTTTCGTATTTTATGAGTAGGGATCAAAGCAAGCAGGAAAGCTCTACCGAAGGATCTTTTCCAGTGTTTGACTCAATTTCTACCCTATTTTTGATATCTTTGATACTATATCTATTGCCACGAACACGACACTGCACAACACTATGATTGATAGTGAACAAGGCGATGTGCATTAAAGGACTTTACATGATTATCTTCACCCTTCACGTATGTCCACACCACCATTATGCATCATGTTTCCGCCTAATATGCCATGTATGAAACTTAAACGGGGAATGATTCAACTTCTTCCCCTTTTCATGGACTTGAAAATGAAAATCCATATGTGCATATTAGGGAATTTGAGGAGATGGTCATAACCTTTCACAATCAACATGGTACAACGGACACAGTCATGCTAAAAACTTTCCCATTTTTACTTAAAGAACGAGCTAACAGCTGGTTGTATTCATTAAGACCACGGTCGATTGACACTTTGGCTGAAATGACTCAAGCATTCTTTAATAAATATTTTCCCTACTATAAAACTAGTGCCTTTAAGAAGCAAATCTCATCATTTACTCGAAAGGATAGTCAGGAAGATATAAAGAACTGCAAGCCCTTTGCCCCTACCACGATTATGAGAGTTGGCGTATTGTGAGATATTTTTATGAGGGATTACACCTAGAGAGCGTCAATTCGTAGAGATGATGTAATGTGTAACGGTGAATTTTTACAAAAAGATCTTGATGTGGCTATAGAATATCTAGATGACCTAGTGGAAAAGCTCATACTTGGATTGGATCCAGTGCCAGAGAGTACCAATTGGTCACAAACCACAGGAAATCCCACTAACACGGGGTATCTATCATCTTAGGGAGGGGGATAGCCTTAGAGCCAAAGTAAAAACCCTCATTAGAGAACTAGAGACCTTACGTGTTAAGGACTTGAAATCTACACAGAATGTATACCGTGTTGAGTCTATAGGATTATGTTTTGTATGTGGTAGAACTGATTATCTAGCGCAAACATGCAGTACTTTTGCTGACATGAGGGGTCTTATGAAGAACGTTGTAACGCCTTAGGCACATATAAAAATCCATATACCTTATTTTCAAAAACCTACAATCCTGGGTGGCGGAATCATCCCAATTTTGGCTAGAAATTTGAAAACCAGCAACCAATCTAGCTACCTAGGACTTTTAATACACCCATATCACCCCCACAACTTCTAGGAGCTCATTAGAAGAGAGCATATAAGCTTTTATAGAGGCGCAATGTAAGATGAATCAAAAGTTTGAGATTATGATCACCCAGGTAGTTGAGGAAAACAAAGAGATAAAGAATTGTACGTCTAAACTGACTAATGTCTTAGCTGCAGGGAAGCGTAGGAAATTTCCTACTCAACCTCAACCAAATCATAAGGGGCTACACATGGCACAAACCTCAAGATTGGAAGAAAACAATCTTAAGGAAGTGAATGTCATAACAACTAGATCAGGAAAAGTCATAGAACCAATCTCCAAGCCTAGGGAAACTGAAAAGGAGTCTAGTGAAAGTAGCCCTAGTGAGGAAGTGGTAGAAAGCCTAGTTAGAGTGCCTTTTCCTCAAACTCTTAAGCCTATACCGAAATCTGCTGGTCAACATAGTGAAATCCTAGAACACCTCAAGCAAGTAAAAATCAATCTACCTCTTTTGCATGTGATTTTTCAGGTTCCTACATATGCTAAAGTCCTTAAGGACTTGTGTACTGTGAAGAAAAAGCACCATGTCAAGAAAACCATTTTCTTGACTGAGGAAGTGAGTGCAGTGATCGAGCAAAGGATCCCACCAAAGTTGACTAAGCAAGTAAGCGATGTGATTGCACAAAGGATCCCGCCAAAGAATAAGGACCCTGGTTGTCCTACTGTGTCTTGTGATATTGGGAACCGTGAGTTTGCACAAGCTCTTCTTGATTTCAAAACAAGTGTAAATCTCATGCCATATGCAATTCACTTCTTGTTAGGCTTATGTGAGATAAAACCACCCTTTGTGGTCTTACAATTTGCTGATAGGTCCACCATTAGGCCTGGGGATAGTTGAGGATGTATTGGTTCAACTTGACAAATTTTACTGTTAGGTGGACTTCTTGATTTTAGATGTAAAGGTTGATGCAAATGTTGATTATGAAATCCCCATTATTTTGATAGACCTAGTCTGGATATGGCTAATGCCCTTATAAATTGCATGAGTTGTCTAATGAATCTTTCTTTTGGGAACATGACTTTAGAAATCAATATTTTTCACATCACAAAGAAGCCAACCTTTTTATATCTCATATCAAACTTTGATTCTCGATTGTATTCATTATTTTGGCCCCGAGCCTTCTCGGTTATGAAAGCGTGTTAGAGAATTAGTACTAGTAAAATTCTTATAGAACTGGCCAAGTTCACACTCACACAGGTAATATTCTACAAAGAGTACACTACAACATTCCACTTGTATTGTTTACAAGATACAATCATCATTAAAAGCATGAATTATCCTAACCAAAATTTGGTAGACAACAAGTATTTGTATCATAGAAATTGGAAGGAGTTAAAACTTCGAAGTGCTTTTCATATCAATCATAGCTATTTTTCCTATTGAACCTAGTCCGTGGGATCTCCCGTCGCCAAGTTAGGTTTCCATATGTAGGCTTTATACTCATTTTCCTCGATGCGCAATTTATTTAGTCTCTAGATAACCTCTTTATAAACAGATTCGGTAGTTTATTTTCTGATAAAACAATCAGTATTATTCCATTCGAGATAACTGCCAAATGATGTCAAAAACTTATCATTATACACGACATTCTATGCCAACATATTTGTTTAGCTATCTCAAACAAATGATATAGCAAGTACAAATTGTCACCAATTAGCAAATCCTTCTAAAATCTTTAAAGTCTTCATGGTTCCTTCTAATTTTATTGAAAGCTCTATTGTCTTTCAATTCCCACATTGTATTGAGGATTTTCACGAAACGACTCAACTCTCAATAATAAAACATATTTTCTAGTAGATTTTGAATTCTTGCATTGGATATCCAATTTTCAACATTGAACATATGTTATAACAAGGTATTCACTACATTACAGTTTATCATTTTAAATATTCCAAATTCTAATTTGAAGGAAGCAATGCTACCTCCAAATCTTGGGGTATGTTCGAACTTTAATTGATAATATTTTATAAATAACAATCATACCCCCACAATTCTGAATAAGACTCAACTTAGCAATATAATATTCGTCTAAGTATGCATATAAAGTTCGATCATATTGATAATTAACTTTATTTACCTGATAAACAATTTTAATCTACGTCTAATCATCATATAAAATGACTAGGAATGTCATTGTCATATAAAATCCCATGCATTTTCATATTTAAGAATGTCAATTCACAAAATAAAAGTGAAAAGTCATCTTTTAAAAATAAAAAATAGAAATTACAGATTCACACCCAAGTTTAATATGGCATACAAATATGATCATATTCATCACATAGACCCAAATTAAGATCATGAGTTGCACCACGTTGGATGAGACAAAAAAATGTGCAAAACACGCAATACTACGGAGAAAAGCTATCCCACAACTTTAGGGTACATATATAGCGTGCACAACTCCTTTAAAATTATGCCACATAAGCCAAATCACCAACATTCACTTCCTCCAACAACCCCTTGCCACTTCTTAAATGAAATTCAAGAAATTGCACTTCTTAAGAGGAGACATGATGGTTAGCCACCAAATTTCAAAGAGGGGAGTTAGAATACATATAACAGGCATTGCTTTATTCCCCCAACAACCCCTTGCCACTACTCAAATTCTGTAATTAGAGAAGTGTAAATAAATTTCACTACTAATGCATGCATCTCTTTAACTAGAACGAGTAGAAAATTAGAATCCAAATGCTTCATTATCGTTTTCGTCTACCAAGAAATCGAAGAAAAATTAAAGAGAAAGTTTTTTCACATACTTTTCAATGTACAGAACATATCTACAATATCAATTCCAGAATTAAGAATATGTTCTCATCATGCAATTAATACAACGTTTTAAGTAAACTAGCATTTTGTATGAACAATGCATAATAAAGTAATAGAGTAATAGGAAAGTATAATGCACGAATAACAAAGTCAAAAAGCAAACACAAACTAAAACGGTGCATCCACATGGACTGATCAGTATATAATCAGCATATAAATTAGCATGAAAATCGGTCTTAAGATTGTTCGATAAATTAGTGCATAATTATATTCACATGCATGATTTAAGTTGCTATTGACATCCAAATTATCGAATAATATTTTGACTTACCGAAATCAAAATACGTACATGAAAAATAAGTAAATCGATGACTTACTGACATTTAGGAAAATACAAAAATTAGAAGGAGATGAAATAAAGCAAGACATGACAATATAAATCTATTTAAGACAGATTTCGCCCCTACACTGGTGCTAATAGGATAAAATAGACGTTTGCCTCCTAAGATACATTGTTTCTTTTAAAATTAATATAGTACAATATTAATTTATCAGACTAACCAACACTTGACTATACTCTTCTAGAACGAAGATATAGCATACTAAATATTGAACACGAAACACAAAAATTAATTAGAAAATTATTTTTACATAATTAGGATAAGGAAAGAATTAGAAATCAATTATTTGGAATTGATTTGAATTGAAGAAAATGGAATTAGGTGACATTTTCACTTGAAAAGTCGCACCCAATCGATGCATTTATTGAAGACTTTTTGCAATTCGCGCATTTTAATCTTTTTATATACCCTTAATTCCAATAGTATTAAGATGGCACCTCTTTGGCATCTCTAATTTTATAAGATAAACGGATTTAATGGAGGACTTCAAATTACAAACAAAAACAGAAATGTCAAATTAATCAAAACAGAGTTACTAATACGAGAAAAAAAAAATTAAAGGACGGCAAGAGAAAAATCATCAGTCTCGATGTTCAGAACAATAATTGATACTTATTTATCTCAAAGCATTAATTATGAATGCATAGAGTAATGCCACAAAGGCAAAAACAATTCCATAGTAATTTGCATACCTGAATATGATCCTTAGTCCGTCCAATGATATTTGAAATGATATGACAAGTGGCCTCCTTGACACTGTCATCGTAAACACTATTTAGTGTCAACACTTCACACAGGCAAGGAAGACCATTATCAATGATAACCTGGAAATCATTCAACTGAAGCAAGTTTGTCAAAAAGGTTAATTTCTCAGGATGATACTTGAAGCCACCATTTGCAAATTCAATTAATGAGTTTCAAATAGTAACTTTTAAATAATTTTGTGCAGTTTTTGGATTCCTAGAGATGGTATGCGCTTCAAACGTACTATAAGCACTGTACCAAACCTGAATATGACAAAAGCAATGAGGACTGAAGCCATTCTTCTAATGATTATTTAGCAAGATTTACTAATTAAGGTTAAGGACAAGATTAGATGATACCTGAGTTTGGGTATCATCTACATATGAAATAATATTATCAACGATGCGCAGGGCACGAGACGAAATATATGATACACGATATCTGCGAACCACTAAATCAAGTAAGCACGGGTATGAAGTTCAATAAATAAAACCAAAGTAAAAACTTAAAAAACGAACTATATCGAGTAGGGATTTTTTCACTGACAGTAAAAGCTCAATCAAACGAGGGAAAACACCAGCATCAATCACAGCCTTTTTCATATCCATTTCCCCACAAGTTAGATGGAATAGTGCCTTGCAAGCATGGTATGCACAATTAAGGACTGTTTTATCGTCTGTATGGATCAGATGAGCAAGAGGTAGGATGGCAGATTCAACCTGCTCAGTAACATCCAGAAGGAATTATTGATACACATCAAAACAGAACAGAAAACCAATTAGAAGACAAACCTGCTCGAACTTAGGCTCTCGCTGACAAAACTTTGACAATGTCTCCGTTGCCTGTCGTATGATGCTTAGATTTGTTTTATCATTAAATTGTTCCAATAAGAGCATTAACACTCCATGATTAAGGACAAGGTCACGAGATTTTGCTGAGATACAAGCAATCATTCCCAACACCTCAAGTGCCTAAATTAAAAAGTAGGATATATAGTCAAAAGCAGCCACGAAATAAAATTCAAAGTTCGTAGTAGTTGATAATTTAAATTTGTAAAAAGTTGAATGAACATATCCCTAACATAGGGATGCAATTATATTATTTACTGTTAAAAGGTATTGCCCCTACTAGACTGAAGAAAACGTAAAAGCATCCATGGAACAATGTCGTTTATGGCACTACTTAAAAGACTGTTTTTCATCCTGAAACCGCAACTTGACACATGGGTGTTGGCCGTCACTGTTTCAACTCTAGTTGGGGAGGTTAGGTTTTAATCAATTTATATAAATTTGCATTCCTCTGGTTTTCTCCACTTCAGATTCAGAGAGATTTTTTTTTTCAGGTATTTTTCTTGAGCTATTATATAATAGTTTCAATCCGGAAAGAGATTCAGAGATTAGGAGTGGATATTTCCGCTGGGCGCATCTCTTCCCCGTCTCATCAACTTGTAAACTGTAGCGATAGCACTCGTAGTGCAGATTGAGTTCATCTTCCAGCTCTGTGGATGTCAAGACATTGAATAATGCTATGTGTTGAATAGTGTTCACTGTTGGTCTAAACGACCCATATAATTTAATGTTACCTATAGAATCATTGATGATCATAAATGGTGACACATACCATTACTCCAGCATATTGATCTTTATTCTTTCTTGGTGCGGGTGTATGCTTTGTATGATTCTTGATTTGAATGTAATCCTTCAATATTTACAACTTGATAAGGTGTTTATACGCGCTTATCCGTGATATTTAAACTTGATAAATAATTTATAGTTGAGTGAATTCCAACATAATTTAGCGTAGATACGATAATTGTAGGTAAAAACCAATTAGAAAGCATTCATGCAAAAAAAAAGGGAAGGTTTTTAGCTAATTTATAGTTGATTTGGAGCAAATGAAGATTAACCGGACTGCACGAGGATCAATAATGAGTATTAAGAGATAAATATGAGGAATGTTGTTGGTTTCTAAAGTGAAATTCAACTTGTATGAAGTTTGGAGACTAATTTGCACAATTTTGGAACTTAAGAAAGACTACTTACGGACGATTGTTGAGGTTTGGGAAACAATCTGAAAGATTTTGAAAATTGTGAGATCAAATATTGAAGAATTGGAGTGAAAAGCATCAAAATCGGACAAAAATGTTGAAATGGAGACTAAAGTGCAATATACGAAAGTTAAGGGACTAACTGGGACATGTTAAATAGTGAAATGACCAAAACTAATGAGATAAAAAGTTGGAGGATCAAAATAAATAAAGCTAAAAGTTCAAAAACTTGGTTTACATTTAATGTTCAAAAGTGAATAATAATAATAATAATAATAATAATAAAAGCTTAAAAAATGGTTACATTGTTGTTAGAACCCGTCCGATTGGACAAAGTTTTTGTTGTTTCTACTTTTCTTGATCCGTTTTGAGTCTTTTAGAGGCACAATTCTCAAAGCATTCTTACCATTGTTGAATCCTGGTGGCAGACGCTCATCGAACTACAAGCACAGAAGTAGGGGCGAATTTCTGCTATAGGACATAGCATTGCGCTAGCCTCAATCTGAATTCAAGTCAGTATTATTTATATTAATTTTGTTACCAATCTGTATGTNAATAATAATAATAATAATAATAATAATAAAAGCTTAAAAAATGGTTACATTGTTGTTAGAACCCGTCCGATTGGACAAAGTTTTTGTTGTTTCTACTTTTCTTGATCCGTTTTGAGTCTTTTAGAGGCACAATTCTCAAAGCATTCTTACCATTGTTGAATCCTGGTGGCAGACGCTCATCGAACTACAAGCACAGAAGTAGGGGCGAATTTCTGCTATAGGACATAGCATTGCGCTAGCCTCAATCTGAATTCAAGTCAGTATTATTTATATTAATTTTGTTACCAATCTGTATGTTGTAAGAATTGTATTCTGTATAAATTCATAGCCTCATTTTTCTGTTTAGTTCCTGTTTGTTTCCAACATTCTATAGCAGAATTTTATTTGTTTTATCTTTAGTTTAATTTTCCAGTATGGAACAATCTGGGACTAACGTGAAAGTGAAACCCCATGTTGAGAAGCCAGACAAGTTCAAAGGATTGGACTTCGAATGATGACAACAGAAGATGTTGTTTTATTTAACAACATTGAATCTCGCTCATGTTGTCAAGGAAGAATGTCCTAAAACAGAAGGAGAAAATATTTCTGCAGAACAACTCAGCGTAGTCAATGCTTGGAAACACAGTGAGTTTCTATGCAAAAATTATATTTTGAACAGCCTTGATGATACACTATATGATGTGTACAGATCTTATAAAACTGCAAAGGAACTCTGGGATTCGCTAGAGAATAAATATAAGATCGAAGATGCTGGTTCAAAGAAATTCATCATTGGGAAATTCCTTAAGTACCAAATGGTAGATTCAAAGGCTGTTGTCAATCAAGTTGAAGAGTTGCAAATTATTATCCATGAACTTGCTGCAGAAGGAATGGATCTACCAAGGACATTCTCTGTCGGATCCATAATAGAGAAACTACCTCCATCTTGGAATGATTTCAAGATTCATTTAAAGCACAAGAAGACTGATATGTCTATGGAGGATCTAATTCTCAAACTAAGGGTTCAAGAAGATCAACGAAAAAGTGAATGGTTGAATGCTTCAATGTTCAAAGCCAAAGCCAATGTCATTGAGGGTGGAGAATCATCCAAGCCTAAGCCTAAATTTCAGAAGAACAAAAGGTTCAACAACAAAGGCAAAGGTCCAAGTGTTTTTGCTCCAAAAGGAAAGAATTTCAAGGCAATTAAGGGTGCTTGCTGGGTATGTGGAAAAACTGGACATAAAGCACAAAATTGTCACCACAAGAAATCAAATCCTCCGACTTACAACAACAACAACAACCAGGCTAATGTGACTCAAGAATTTGTTGGTTTTATATCAGAATTTAATATGATGATTGATAGCAAGGATTGGTGGTTGCATACCGGTGCAACAAGGCACATCTATGGAAACATAAATATGTTTGACACCTAGAATCCTATCAATGATGAAGAAAAGATGTTTATGGGCAATGCATCTACTGCAAATGTCGCTGGAAAAGGAAAAGTGATTCGAAAATTAACTTCTGGAAAAGAACTTACTCTTATGGATGTGCTACATGTTCCTACTATTACTAGAAATCTTATTTCTGGTCCCGTTCTAAGCAAGAATTGATTTAAACTTGTATTTGAATCTAACAAATTTGTTCTTACTAAGGGGGGAACATTTGTAGGAAAGAGCTACTTGGCTAAAGGGCTATTTAAACTCAATGTACTTGATAGTGATGTTATTAATAATATAAATAAGGCTTCTATCTACTTGATTGAATCTTCTACACTATGGCATGCTAGATTAGGACACGCTAATTTTAAATCTTTGCATAGAATGGTTAATCTTGATTTATTGCCTAGTTGTACTATGGATAACATGCATAAATGTGAAACGTGTATTGAATCAAAATTTGCTAGTAAGTCATATAAATCTGTTGTTACTAGATCAAATGAGTTATTGGGATTAATTCATACAGATTTGGGTGATTTAAAATCAACAACAACTCGTGGAGGAAAGAATTATTATATTACTTTTATAGATGATAGTAGCAGATATTGTTATCTATACTTGTTGCATACTAAAGATGAAGCTTTGAATATGTTTAAGACATATAAAGCAAAAGTGGAAAATCAGTTAGATAAGAAGATCAAAATACTACGTTCGGATAGAGGAGGAGAATATGAATCGAATGCCTTTGCAGAATTTTGAACTTCTCATGGAATAGTACATCAAACGATAGCTCCCTACACTCCTCAACAAAACGGGGTGGCTGAACGTAAAAACAGAACATTGAAAAACATGGTGAATTCCATGCTTAATAGTTCTGGTCTATCACCTAATATGTGGGGTGAAGCTATACTAACTGCAAATACTATCTTAAATCGAATCCCACTAAAGAAAAGTGATCAGTCTCCATATGAAAAATGGAACAAGAAGCTACCAAGTTACAAAATCATGAAAGTGTGGGGTTGCTTAGCAAAGGTTCAAGTTCCTTTACCTAAAAGAGTAAAACTTGGTCCTAAAACTATTGATTGTGCATTTATTGGATATGCAAATAATAGTGCAGCGTATCGATTTCTAGTTATTAAATCTAGAACTTCGGAAATTCAGCCAAATACCATTATTGAGTCTAATGAGGTTGAATGGTTCGAGCATATTTTCCCATATAAAGAAAGACTCGATCAAAATAAAAGAAATACACATGATTTAAGTCATGAAATTGATGATATTCCATCATCTGTTATTCGAGAAAAAGACTTTAAGTCAAATAGAGACACGACATTTGTCCAAATGGAAGAAATAGAACCTAGAAGGGGAAAAAGAATCAAAGTTGCAAAGACTTTGGACCTGATTACTATACCTTTCTTACTGAAGCTGAGCCACAAACATATAAAGAGGCTATAACTTCTTCTGAATCGATGTATTGGGAAGAAGCAATACATAATGAAGTTGAATCCATTTTACAAAATAATACGTGGGAATTGGTAGACTTACCACCGGGATGTAAACCGATTGGTTATAAATGGATTTTTAAAAAGAAATTGAAGCCAGATGGTACTATTGATAAATATAAAGCTCGATTCGTAGCAAAAGGCTATCGTAAAAAAGAAGGGCTAGATTTCTTTGATACGTACTCACCAGTAACTAGGATTACGTCTATAAGAATGTTAATTGCTATTGCAGCTATTTACAATTTGGTTATACACCAAATGGATGTAAAAACTGCATTCCTTAATGGTGAGTTAGATGAAGAAATTTATATGAAACAACCTGAAGGTTTTGTGGTGAAAGGGAAAGAGAAGAAAGTGTGTAAACTTGTAAAGTCCTTATATGGACTTAAACAAGCACCTAAGCAATGGCATGAAAATTTTGATAATACAATGATACATGCATTTCGGATCAATGAATGTGATAAATGTATTTACATCAAAAAGTTTGACAATGGTTCTTATGTAATTGTATGTTTATATGTTGATGATATGCTCATCATAGGACCAAACTTAGATGTCATAAACTGCACAAAGAGGATATTGAATTCAACCTTTGAGATGAAAGACATGGGAAAAACAGATGTTATCTTAGGAATTCGAATTCAAAGAAGTAATGATGGATATGTACTTAGTCAGTCACATTACTTGGAAACAATACTTAAAAAGTTTGGACACTTTGATAGCAAGCCGTCTAGCACTCCATTTGATCCAAAAAATTTCTTGAAGAAAAATGTTGGAGATAGTATAATCTCAATTAGAATATGCACAGGTCATTGGTATACTACAGTACATTACAAATTGTACTAGCCCGGATATCGCTTATTCTGTGAATAGATTAGCAAGATATACAAGCACTCCATCAAAGGCTCAT
>CAIGRL010191916.1:0-15022 GCA_903798325.1 Fraxinus xanthoxyloides | reverse complement strand
ATGGTTAATCATGCAATTCAATTATTCATATGTTGAAATACCGCAGTTATGTAAACAATAAATAAATACAAGAATTGATCACGGAGAAACTCAAACTGGGTGAAAACTTCGAGCACTTTACCGGTCAACAATCAATTATAAACAATTTATAACTTACGATTTACCAGATAAGACGACGACACGTACTATCTGACTTCCTGACCACAATTCCAATGCTCTCTTGGATTCTATGCTCCTGCACCAACTCCCAGCTGTGGTTTCCAAAACTCTTCTGGATTGCGCTCTCTTGCCTAACTTTATGAAATCGTCTATCTCTTGTGGATGCACAAAAAATATTGCGTTCTTCAACGATTGGAACTTCAGTCATCTTCCTTAGATTTTCTGGCGGATATGAAGGAAACAGCAGTTTGATATTAGGATCGTGAAAATGATGTTTTTCTCACCACCAAAACAATTTACTATCTGAATAATGAAGGTTGGATGATAAATGATGAAGAGAATATGAAAACCAAGTGTTTGCTTAATGATCAACCTTAGAAAAACCATTCAGATGGATTCAGATATTTATATGTAGATTAGGGAATGAATGAGCCGATAAAAAGTCTTTAAAAAATGAATTAAAAAATTCCTGAATGATACTGTCGTTTGAGCGAGGGCTAAGCAACAGTCGAGCGATGAAATTTCTATTTCTAACGCTTGAACTAAACATTGGCGACAGTTTAGCGAAATTCTGCGTCGTTTTTCGTTCTTTCCCATTCTCGAACCCTAGACCTAAAATATCACAACTTTCAATAATTGCACATTACTCCTTGACTTTTTACAATATATCAACTTTAGTCCTTTTTATTTACAAACTTTTCAATTATATTAAATACTTAACAAGCACCCATTTAACATTCTGTAACAAAGTTACAATCTAAGTGAAGGCAATAGTAAAATAAAATTATAGACTAAAAAGCTGACTCAACTAATAATTGTCTTGAACGAATTCTGCATTTCATTTTTCAACACATATTTCTTGAAATAGATAACTCAAATACCCAGTGTGAAATATATGTGAAACAGTATTAAGTGTAAAAATAGTTAAAGGTGTAAAAGTGATTTAAGCAGTGTGTAATTCATAATGCATCTTTTCAATTTCATATCATAAGCTAAATTAAGACACAATATCAATGCAACCGAACATACCAAAACGAAATATTGATACTACAAAACGTCAAAACTTAATCTAGCAAAACTAGTTATATCATATCATATCATCAAAAGTTTTCGATACATCATGTCAAGTAGATAAAAACATATACATTCTCTTAAAGCGAAAATATCTACTCCAAATATCTATATTTACTCCCCATCTTCGTTACAAAATGACAAAGGTAACCTAAAAACTAAACAACATCGTCAGCATCATCATCAGAATTAGTCATCTCTTCCGAAATTACACCATCATCCCAGTGGCGACGAATCCAACAAAGTCATCGTTGAATATATCCAACAGTACCATGAAGCGTAGTAAACTCGGTAGTGTGTCGATCAACTATAGCTTGCAGCTGCATAAGCTGTACCTCATCCGAGCCTGCTACTCGATCAACACAGTCATCTGTCACATAAGCGCAACTGAAGAATCAACAGGGACAGAAGTAATATCAACAAGTGGTGGGACAAGCTCAGTGGGAAGAGGAGTAGAAATAGAAAAAGATGGAATATCAGTGGATCGAGGAACAGAAGAAGTAGTAGGGAAATCCGATAGATAGATCAACAGAGATAAGGTCATCAAAAGGATCAGGTGACACAGTTGATCGACTGGCTCAGCTAGCTCAAAAGAAGCATGTGACCTACTATGAGCAAAATTAGTGTGGCCAATCGATCGAGAAACCCTCTGAGGAACCCCTCAGGAAAACTAATGTCAAGTGTTGTCACAAGGCGATAAATAAGGCAAGCATAAGGAAGTCTCACTCGAGTCCCCATGACACGAAAGGCACACAAAATCTGTTGACATATGAACGTGGGCAGATCAATAGAGTCGCATGCAACATGGCGTACAAAAATTGAGCCCTCTCCATGGGTAAAGAAGAGGTATGCGACACTAGCCACGAATTAGTGCATATAATGGGCAACAAAATCTGTTGATCAGTAGGTAGAGATCTAATGCGCATCGCTACTAGACCAGCATCCAACGGTGTGTTAAATATCATGGAACGGACTAGAAAGTCCGCTGGAAGAGTATCAACAGAAGATAAGGAAACAAAGGATGGACAACCTGAGGAATATGTACTAGACTCAATAAGACATCGAGTGTGATCTTAATGGTCCAATCCTGAAGAAAAGCTTTAAAAGTCGAACCGCTAAAATCATGAATGTTAGCGTAAAACTCATGAACTAGAAGGCTAGGAGCGGGTGTCAACTCAACCAATAAAGGTTCCTAACCTCGAGAAGTGAAAATAGCAGCGAGGTCTGGAGACGGGCCAGACATAATGACCTCGCGCTCAAACAAAAATGGTCTCAAAGAAAATTGTGACCCAAAATTGTATTGAGCAACAACAGAAACAAATATAGACCTACTGTAAGAGATGGATGTACAGGTCTAAGAGTAGTAGTACGAGCTCGCTTAAGAGGCATCTGAAACGGGCAAAATCAATCCATCAACACCTCGATATAATAGACAAGAAATGTATGAGTTGCATGAAGCTACGCAAAACGAGGCAATTAGGGTAAATGTAACATGCCCTAGCATGAATGCCAAAATAATGACATGAAGTCTAGACGTAGGTGACGTGAAGACACGCATGCCATGATGTCTTGCCGCGGTGACGTGACATCAACACCAAAACAATGTAAACAACATTAACACAACTATACCAAGCACAACTCAACAACAACTCCAATTCCCAAACATAAACAACCAACCTCAATCCAACTGCAAAGACTATCCCAAACCCAAAACTCGCGCCAAAAGTGAGTTAAAAATCTACCACATTCATAACTACAAACCACTAACAAATCCCACTCCGACATTCATCAACAACCAATTGAAATGAAGAAATGGAATGGAGAACAAAAATATACCACGAAAATCGCTTCAAATAAGTTCAAAAAACCAACTTTCAGTGTAAAATTGTGCAATAATAGAAGATATTGTATGAGAATGAACCAAACATGAGATTCAAATGCCAAAATTCGAAGTAACAACGGGCAAAAATCGAAACATCCCAAAATAAGTGCAAAAATGGGAAGAATCCAAGTTTTTAGTAATATACCTTTTAGAATTGTTGATTTTATGAAATTGCACCTCAATGAAGTGGGTTGGGATTATTAAAGTGTTGGGAAGGCAGAAATTCGATGCGGGTGATTGGACTTTTGAGATAAGTCCAGAGAAAATTGGAAAAAATGCGTAAAATCTTGAAAAGAAATGTTAAAATTCAAAGGAAAAGTCTAGACGTACAGGAAATTTTCACAGGCCAATTACCGGATTTCAAATGTGGATGACATGGCATTTGTTTTCATTTTTTTATGTGGAAAAATAAAAATCCCCAAATCAAACCCGTTTCTTCTAGTCTTCTCTTCTCTCGCCAGAAACAAAGAAAACCTAACTTCCTTCTCCATCCCCTTTCTCTTCCAACAAAATCCTCAAATCAGTCTCCTTTACATTCTCTCCCTTTGTCGCCGGAGAACACAACTTCTCTATTGACGGTGGTAAAATAAATTAAAATCGACAGCATGGTGCTCACATTTTCATCTTCGGTCGGCAGATTCAGTTGAAGTCGACGTATTCAGTTGAGTTTAAGGAGAGATCTGCATCGCCTTTTCTAGTGAAATGATATAGTCTGTTGTTGAAGAAGTTGCAGTGTCCAACTCCATTTGTATGTGCACCTAACTAGAAAATGAAGAACGAATCGTAACAAATGCAAAGAAGATGTATTTTTACCAATAGTGATGAGTGTTTTTTCCTGGGTCGATATGGACTGTAAATAATTTTCCAATTTGAGGTCTTTGTTATGAAGTGGTTCTGCTTGTGTGTGTAATGTAGAAGCTTGCCTATGGGGCCTTTAATCCGTTTTGTTTACACTTTTAAGCATATACTTGAGTAGTGTCGGATTGTTTATTCTTCATGTTGAGAGTTTTGGCGTATGACTCAAACAACTAGAGAAGTGGAGGTTCTAATTTTTGTGAATCCCCCTATTCTTCCTCCAATTTGTATTTTTTCTTCTTATTGCCCGTTTGCTTTTCTTCCAATTGTTCAATCTATCGATCATTTTGCACTAACTGAGTTGATGAAAAAAAAATTGGAAAAGCATGTCAATTTATTAATGCACGAAATGTATATTATCTTGTTTATTGGGATTAATGTGCTTTTGTTACTATTTGGGATCTGGATATGATTTAGTGACTTGAGATCATTAGTTTGGTTGCAGTGTCAGAATGAGAGGGTCGAATTTTGGAGTTTGTCACAGTTGTAGAAGCATAGCGCATTTTTTCAAAGATTGTCCGAGAAAACTTCGATGTTTGTGGTGTCCACGTGGAATTCAAAAATGTTTTATGGTTGAAAGGAACACTAGTAACAAGGGGCGATTATTCAAAACTTGTAGTGACGCTTGCGGCTATTTCGATTGGGTCCAAAATGATGAACCTCCTGATGAATCGAGTGCCATTAATGAAGCAGTGAATGTTGAAGTCAATGAGGAATTAGAAGTTTTGTCAAGCATGTTTGAATCTCTTGCTCGAATAGCCGACAAATGAGAAGTCAAGATTTTGTTAAACCTAACATTTCACAAGGGAAAAGGAAGCGCGGAGTAGAATGGAAAAGGAAAGGGCCCGACATCGCATCACAAGCAATGACATACTATCCAACTAGTGTTCCATTAACAGAAATGTTTCCTTCAAGGATTACTTTTTAACATAAATTCTTTAACTATTACTTTGGATTTTGAATATTCTTGATGCTAAATTTATACAATCAATGTTCTTCGTTGGTCGTTATGGTGTCTTGTATTCTTGATGACTTGTCTCTATCACGTGCAAATTGAACANTCGAATAGCCGACAAATGAGAAGTCAAGATTTTGTTAAACCTAACATTTCACAAGGGAAAAGGAAGCGCGGAGTAGAATGGAAAAGGAAAGGGCCCGACATCACATCACAAGCAATGACATACTATCCAACTAGTGTTCCATTAACAGAAATGTTTCCTTCAAGGATTACTATTTAACAGAAATTCTTTCACTATTACTTTGGATTTTGAATATTCTTGATGCTAAATTTATACAATCAATGTTCTTCGTTGGTCGTTATGGTGCTTGTATTCTTGATGACTTGTCTCTATCACGTGCAAATTGAACACGGTCGTGGTTAGTGGTGTGTGCCATGTTATACTCTGACAAGTATGGAAGGATAAGCAAAGGTTATGAAATTAATGGAACACTAGTTGGATTGTATGTCATTGCTTGTAGAGAAAGAAAAGGGCCCGACATCACAGTAGATTAAGTATTCAATAATACTTCAGCATTAAAATAGCCAATAAAGCAGATGTCTGGTTAACATCCGTAACAACTTTTAAAGGAACTAAAAAGGAATCCCAAGTTTGTGATATTAGTGAACAACCCCAAACATATCGCTATGTAAAATAAAAGATGCCTTTTCCCTTTCTGAATCCCATTATCGAAAACCATGATACAACCACAAAAAGGCCTTCAAGCCAGCACCCCCAACTCGTTCATTATAACTGTTGTTGATTGCAACTGTCACCCTACAGGTAACACCCAAATAAGACTCAAAGAAAATGCAATAGAATAAGCTGAAAATATATACCAAAACGAATCAACAAAATGCATACCAAAGAGGTTCGCGAACATGCAAACGGTGTAAGCGATGAACCATGTTGAGATGCATGAAGATCGGGTGTAGCCTCTTCCATAGTACTATGTCTACCACCTCTCGGTCTCTTTCATTTTCCTGAAGTCAAAGCTGCCTACGCGTACATCGAAAATATATGAGAACTTGGATTCGAACTCCAAGTCAACTAATAGATGACCATAATAAAATACCTTAGATTTCTTCGAAGTCGACTCCAACGGACCTCTTCGCCTAAGTTTCATTGGTGTACCCTTCCTGTTTGATTGTATGGGATCTAGGACGTTCACGTCGGAATAAGTTTGGGAATCCGTACAGAGAGAGACTACATGATTATGATGAGTACCACAACTCGATTTTGTTACCATGAGCTCCTTAACTTGAACTTTTATCTACTCTTTTATTGCACATGTCCGAGCCTCATCATCCGCGGCAAGATCAGCCACCTCAGAAAAATCATGACACATATTATCGTACTTTAACTGTGCGGGAGTACTAACCAACCCATCGTAGTTCACTGCAACCATCGTGTGTGCATACTTACATCCATCCTCCATCTCCACAGTATAAACTTATCCGACAGTAATTTCACATCATCACGTATCAATACCGTGACGACATGCTACAAGGTATCCCCCGAAATTCGAATAAATTGCAACTACAAACAATGTCAGACGACTCCCTCGTGAAGGTTGCAAAAATATTATTTTTCGTCCGACGCTCCCCACATAGTAGTATCCCCCGAAACTCGAATAAATGGCAACTACAAACAATGTGAGCCTTATCAACGTGATAGCCAGACTTTCCAGGCAACTTCTTCAAGATATGCCACAAACAACACATATGCTTTGTATTTGGAAATACAATTTGAATTGCATTCTGCATTGCCCTATCTTGATCGGTAATTATTCCAGACAGTGGTAGACCATGCATACACTGAAGTCATGTCCGAAACAGCCATACAAAGGTACCATTGTCCTCATTAGATAATAGACCACAACCAAGCAGTGTTGATTGCCTATGATGATTCAACAAAAGAAGCAAATGGCATGTCGTACTTATTAGTGATTTATGTCGTATCAAAGGTGACAACATCACCGAACTCCTTGCACGCTTGCCTACACCTATTGTCTACCCAAAATACATTCTTAAGATTGGACTCCTTGTCTAAATTCATACTGAAGTAAAATCCTGAGCATCGTGCTTTCATATTCGAAAAATATGATTGTACTATTTTATTTTTCAAGTTTATTGACATTGATGGCTAATGGCTATATTAATGTTATTTTACATAAGAAAATTGGATGATTTTAATTTTTGTGCAATAAATTTTTCTCAAACCTACCAACCCAACCCGATCGATACATAATTTAGTTGGGTTGGGTTTCAANTAGATTTCCTATCGTTAAATAAATAAATTTACTTTTCAGAAAATTATGTCGCTTGTAAAATAAAAAATAGAGTAATCGTTTTTGTTTAATTATTTTGATGGATTGTACTATTTTATTTTTCAAGTTTATTTACATTGGATGACTAATGGCTATATTAATGTTATTTTACATCAAAAAATTAAATGATTTTAATTTTTGTGCAATAAATTTTTCTCAAATCGACCAACCCAACCCGACCAACACATAATTAGGTTGAGTTGAGTTCCAATATTTATATGGGTTGGGTTGGGTTAGATTTCTAACAATCTGACAATGTTGGGTTGGGTTTGGGTTGGTGCAAAAACTGACTTAACCCAATCCACGCCCACCCCTACTTACCAACATATGACAGACATCCCAAATCTCACACATACTGTCCAGATTTACTCACAAGATCATAATGCGTTACATGAAGAAAATTATACTCTATACTACACATTAAATTGAACCAATTAATGGAAATGACAGTATGGAACATATGAATATATACTTGGTCACAAATACTATGTTTAAGAGCACTATGAAATGCCTAGAACCCAAAAACATTTTTTTAAAAAACAAAAATCCATATTCAAAGAAAATAAAAACACAAAATGAAATAATAAAAAAAAATGAGATGCATGCAAAAATAAATGGACTTAATGAACTGCAGATGCATGGACCTAAGAAACTAATCAATGAGAAATATGGATGCTCTTACCTTTAAGGGCATGATCAATATCGCGACCTTCCAGGTCACTCTTTTTAAACCAAGTCTTCTTAGAAGTAGAAGTGATTTTAGTTAATCGAGTTATCATTTCTGTTAAGTGGCTAACCTAATTAGTGAGAAAGTTAACCTTGATAGAGAAATCATGACTTTAACTTCTAGTTACAAGTTTAGACACCCAGATCTTGTGTGCCCCAGAGCGCCACAAAGGTGACAGGTGGGAATAAACATAAGTTCAAACATGCTCGGAGGTTATTGCCGATATGTAGGACGATTGACCCTACGTTGTCTAGCAGGTCTCGATCATAATGCATTTTTGCTCTTCGGTTCAAGATAAACAATTTTCTGAGCTTTGTTAGTGGCTGAGATGAACGTGGTCTTGGATGTACTAGTAGTAGTATTACTATTTTGAACATAACACAGACCATGCCTATTTCCAAAGGCTTGTTCATCCCAAACAGATTATCAAGTTTTTGCAAACCACTCATAAATAATTGGAGTTGAGTGTTAGATTTCTCAAGATCACTTGTTAAGGATTTAACTTTGGCTTCCAAATTTTCATTAACAAGTTTCAACTTACTCAAATTTTTGATAGAATCTCGAAGGTCACCTATGAGTTTTTATTTCTCTCTTTCCAGATCATTTATTTTTTTCAGTACAACTTTATTGACCTTTTTAATCTTAAAACTCTCCTCAAATAGTTCACGTTAAGATTCATGAATATCGGTTCATCCTCATATTCTTCATCAGATTTCTCACTTTGTTCATCATTTTCAATCTTATCAATTTTCTTATCAAACTCAATCGTAGCTATAGATGTGATTGCTATGAAGTTTTGTTCATCCTCACCACTAGATGTATCACAATGAGCATTCGAATCTGATTCATCATCATTCAAGGTCACTGCTAAAGCCTTACGTCTTTTTTTATTTGAACTCTTTTTCAAGTTAGGACATTCATTCTTATAGTGACCGTAACCTTGACACTCATGGTATCTAACGGATTCTGGTTAGAGGTCCTAAAGTTATTTTTCTTACGTTTATCTTTTACGAATTTACTAGGGACTTCATTTTTCCGTTCTTGAGGGTTTCTCCTATTCCTCATCATCTTTTGAACTTTTTTAACGAAATAAGCTATTTCGTCGTCCCTAAGTGTCTCAGCATTAGTAGACTCACTTTCTTCTTCTCTAACATTATTCATGGCTATGGATTTAACCTTTTTAGGTTGAAAAATGGTGAGTTCATAGGTTTGAAGGGATCCTACGAGTTCTTCTATCTTAACGACATCTAAATCCTTACTTTCTTCACTAGCGGTGACTTTAGGTCTAAACCTTTCAGGTAGAGGTCTAAGGACTTTTCTAACGATCTTGGACTCGGAAATCCTCTCACCTAAGTTAAAAATCGAATTAACTATGTCATTCAACTTCGCATAGAATTCATCGAACGATTCATCTTCCTTCATTCTAATTTCTTTAAAACTAGATGTTGACATCTGCAGTTTAGAATTTTTATCAGTTTTAGTTCCCTCGTGTGTGGTTTCTAAGATGTCCCAAACTTCTTTAGCAGTCTCACACATCGAAAGTCTCCTAAACCCTTCATCAAACACAGTATGAACATGGGATGAATGCCTTTACTGTTCCAGTTACAATCAATTAAGTCATCTTTAGTCCATAATGAAATATTAGCGTGTGTAACTACACCAACAACAGTAGTTGGAGGTGGAGTCTACCCAGTTTGAATGCTAATCCAAATACGTTTAACCAAATCTTTAAGGAAGGCTATGATTCCAACTTTCCAATAAGCATAGTTGCTTCCATCGAAAAATGGAGGTACAGACAATGACTGACTGATCTAGGATTAAATAAGGGTCAGGATTCAAAATAACGCTTTGATACCAACTGAAAATACGTAGTTCGACCCAAATTACACATAGAGAGGGATGAATATGTAATTATGCAGAATTAAAATTACTTAACAATTAAATAGCAACATATTACTATTAATTATTTTCTAGATGGTTAATCATGTAATTCAATTATTCCTATATTGAAATACCGCAATTATGTAAGCAATAAATAAGCAAAAGAATTGATCACTGAGAAACCCAATTGGGTGAAAACTCCGGGCAATTGTCAGTCAACAATCTACTATAAACGATTCATAACTTACACTATACCAGACTAGACGACACATACTATCTGACCTCCTGACTTCAATTGCAACAGCTTTCCTGGATTCTGTCTTCTGCACGAACTCCCATATGCAGTTTCCAAAGCTCTCCTAGATTGCCTTCTCCTACAGCAACTTCAAATTTTGTAAAATCGTCTATCTCCTATGGATGCACAAAGAACATCGCGTTTTTCAACGACTGGAACCCCAGTCACCTTCCCTTAATCTTCAAAAACTCTAACGGATATGAATGAAGCAGCAGTTTAGTATTTGGATTGTGAAACTGATGTTTTTCTCACAATCAAGAACAATTCACTATGTGAATAATGAAGGTGGAATGAATAATGAAGGTTGAATGATAACTGATGTTTTTCTCATCGCCAAAAACAATTCACTATGTGAATAATAAAGGTTGAATGATAACCAATGAAGAGAATATGAAAACCAAGTGTTTACTTAACAATCAACCTTAGAAAAACCGTTCAGAGGCGTTCATGTATTTATATGTAGGTTAGAGAATGAATAAACCAAATAAAAAGCTTTTAAAAAACGAATTAAAAAATTCCTGGATGACACTGTCCCTCGAGCGAGGGTTGAGCGACAATCGAGTGACATGTTGTCGCTCGAGTGAATGCGAGGCGACTGTCGAGCGATGAAATTTATGTTTTTGATGTTGGAGCCAAATCATGGCGACAGTCTAGCGAAATTCAGCGCCAATTCTCCTTTTTTTCCATTCTCGAACCCTAGACCTAAAATATCACAACTTTAAATAATTACACATTACTCCTTGACTTTTTAAAACATATCAAATTTAGTCATTTTTGTTCACAAATTTGCCATTCATTAAATACCTAAGATAAATAAAACCAAGATTGTTGGGAAAAAAAAATTCCAGATCCATCTTTTATCTAAATGTAAATTAATCCCAACACGCTATAGTAGTTGTAAAAATGTGATATTTTGATTTTATGGAATTTTGCCCATATATTATCAGAAATCTAAACGGCACGTGTAAGGGAATCAATTTGGAAATGCGACATCATATTATATGTTAATTTTTCTAATTGAGTGGCCAACGGTGAAACTGTTATAAATTTGAACAGCTAAATGGGTAAAAAAAGAACTACAACGACCAACTTGAAATTTTAATGAACTTAAGTTATTTCATTGGTGAAATTAACTCCTAAATTTTATTCCAATTTTCTAGTAGTTTAAATTTATATTTTATGGTGGTTAAAACTCATTTTTAATCATACATTATTTCAATTTAATAATTTTGCATATAAATCTAAAAAATTTCTTGTATTTTAACCACAAAATTCTTCAAAAAAAAAAATCACTTTTAAAAAGACTACACTCGAAAAATGGCTCAAACTCGAGCTAAGATTTATTCTGTACCAATTTCAATTAAAAAAAGATTATTTTTATACCCATATACATAAAGATTAATTACAGTAAAATATCAATGATCTTACTTACTATCGCACTTATCCGTGTTTGCAACCTCTATCTATATACTCTTTGATAACAAATTGAAACATCTCTACAACGAAACATATGACATTTATATTCATCAACTGATTAAGCTCTGAGAAAACTTTTCAGAGTTTCATTCGATAAAAACTCGTGAGAAGAAATATGTTATGGAAGCTTATCCAGTAAGCATGGTTCCGTTTGTGGGGATGATAGTGGCAATATACCAGCAAATCGTGTTTGACAAGATAGATTAGACGGTATTATTAAAGAAAAAGAAGTTAAAATAGACAAGGAGTTGCATCCATATATCAAACATACCTCGAGAACTGAAAAAATGAAAATATCTCGTTTAAGTATCCTTGGAACAATTTCAATCAATAGCAACTCCTTCATTTCATAATATTCATATTCAACTAGATGTAAAAACTTTAATTATCCAAATTCGAAAATTTGAATAATCTGGAAAATTATCGATCAAAAGAAAAGTTCATATAGAATCGTTCAATCAACGGTCTAAATTCTAAACTAATGGCTACATCTCCAATAGACTCTCTACTTTAAATAGCATATTCTTTGAGATAGGAGGAATTGCAATTTCTGAAGTAAAATGCTGGACAAGTAAGATACAAATTGGTTCATCTACGCATCCAAGTTTTTAGTTTTTGCATCCTGTGCCATCAAACTCCTGAAGCACCTAGCAGAAAATTTGACTAAAAATACAAGTCACAAGCTCGACAATTTTGCTAGTGTGGATTTGGAAAACGAGGGTTTTAGTATTCTCAACAGCTTCAGTTAATAAAACCTTAATGCTTCAAATGATTACTGATTAGGCATGAGATTAAGTTGTCAAACTTAAAAATTTGGGTGTGACCTGAATTCTTTGTTGAAGATAATTGAGAGTTCTAATTAAAGTGCACATTAAGAAAAATTATATTTGGAATGCTATTTTGAAATCTTATTCAAGTTTATTTGACGAATTCTAATTGAAATTTTATTCGGAAGTCCATTGGGAGTAGAAATTTGTGTTTGACTTAAAAAGGACATTGAGATGAAGAAAATCAAGATTTTAGAGTAAATGTCCCGAAAGTGGACGCCACAGCGCCACAACAATTTTGGTTGGCGCTGTGGCACCGCCCTATTTGTTCGTCTCTTGCACGATTTTTTCTGTCATTTTTCATTTTGGACTCCGTTTCTGAAATTCTACTTCAACTACAATTCTACCATAAGTGTTTGGACGTCCCCTATTTGTTCCCTATATATAGTTGCCTTTTTCATTATGATTTTGTAATAAGTTAAAAATATTGTAAACACATAATTTTTGTATTCTTTCTTTATATTATAATAAAATCTACATTCTCTATAAAATTACATTATTCTTGTGATTAATTACTTCATATTATAGCTATAACCTTTTATCTTTTCACAACAAACTAGTATTAAAGTATTCCAGTTTTCATAATAAGTAAAAGTTTCATAACTTTGACATTGTTTATTATTAGATCTATCCTAATATCACCATGTTAAAGTTGGACACTTTGTAGGGCCAATGGTCATAGCTAAGAATCATACTTCTTGTAGATTCCTTGTTGAAATCGAGTTTGAAACCCCCTATATATGTGTAGAAAATCTGACAATTGATTGAAAATATTTTTAAAATCATTGTACAAAAATCTGTCAACTCAAATTATGTCAAACTTGATGTACATGTAACATAATTGGCTAAGACTAAACATGTTACTTGAATCTTTAGGATTTAGATCGTGTTTAGGAGAGAAAAAGTAAATCCGTAACTGTCTATGTTTGGTAAACTTTCAAGTCCTTTTAATTAAAAATGAGTGAGTCTCACCAATTGTGTAAAATAAATGGATACTAATTGTGCATGTAGTCAAAAGTAATGTTGAACTTTGATTAAATATTATAAGTTACTATAAACCCAAACATAGACTTGTGGGTGGACTTTGATGCCCAACAATTTATATTCCTAAAATATTTAAAAAAAAATAATAATAAATCAAGTTTTAGGAGATTTCGGTTGCAATTGTTCATTTAAAAAGTTCAGTTTTCATTTAAAAAAGGCAAAAACATTGTTTAACTATCCCTAGGTAGTTGGTTTGTGATTATTACTGATTGGTCACTGAACTTTACATATGTTCTTTTAGGAATTTCAAAAGTTTTCTCATTGTGAGTAAACTTTACAAAATATAATCTCATACATCGCTCAATGTGACTAATTAGGTAATTTATTAATCTTTTATATTTTTTTCTTTCTTTGATCTTGGAGAGGTTAGCAAGCAGACTTGTTGATTATCCCTAAAATAAAAGGCTATTCTCTTTTTTTTTTTTCTAAATTTGGCGATACTAGAGAAAATAAAATTGTGGAGTAGGAGTACAAAAAAAAGACTAAAAAAATATAAAGATTGGTTAATTACCTTATTGGTCACTAAACTTTGCGTAAGGTTTGAGGCGGGTCAACGAACTTATGAATGATAGTACATTTTGTAAAGTTCAGTGATTAATGGAGAAACTTTTGAAATTCTCAGTAATGGATGTAACTACATATTGTATAGTGACTAACGAGAAAACTTTTGAAATTTAGCGAACTTCTTGAAACCTTTTGTAAAGTTTAGTGACCAATAAGGTAATTATCCCTGTTGGTTTCCAAGGCTGGGTTGTTGGTTGGTTGATTGGTTCTCATGGATGAGTGAAGGTTTGAATTCCTTGAAAACTCAATTAGGAGGTCAAGGCTCCATCGATCAAGTCTGCCATAATTGTTAGTTTTATTAATTCTACACGACTAGTTTGCATTCGTGTCATGCTTGCTCTTCCAAAACAGCAACCATCTAGGTATTGACTGCAACAAAAAAAATTAGGTTTTGTTTTTAGTTTTACAAGTTAGATCGGTCAGCCCTACCTATTTTTTTAGAACAATGCTAAAAAATGGGATACCAATATTGAGGAAACCAATTTTATTATATTGGAATATTTCCCCCTTGCTCTTTACAACATCAAATCACCATTGCCTGCTACTCAATGAAGTACATTCGGATTTGGTGGTTGCACATTACCATACGAAGATGTTGAAAAATGGAGGAGCATGTGTAGATAGATATAATCGATCCTAAGATACTTAGATTCAAGGCACATGATGGTTTCATATATGAATTTCAATATCAAGAAATAGAACCTGTTACCCCCCGAAGTTAGGGCCCCCAAAATAGCATGCCACGTGAACTGCCACATAAGCAACAAATCCACGTGGACGTAACCCAAGTAGCCAGGGTGTCAAGGAGACTATGAGAAGGTCACAATATCTAAATCAACTAAAGCAGGTGAAGATCCGAAGCCCCTTAGAACTTTCCGAGGCTCCTTTATGGATCCGAAGCTCCTTCGCAGGTC
>CAIGRL010191895.1:0-12565 GCA_903798325.1 Fraxinus xanthoxyloides | reverse complement strand
TTTTTTCTTGTAAATTGCCAAAAAAATTTTTTTTTAATTTTGGGTTTTGTGTGGTTTTTTTTTTTTCATTTTCCAAAACGTGTTTTCAAAAATAAGATAGATAACGCGTTTTCGCTGTTTTGAAAAACTAAAAACAGAAAACGACTTGAAAACGACAAAGAAAATAGGGCCTAATATTCTCGACACTTGTACTCTCAGTATTTTTTCGTCACATTCTTATCCTTCAGGTTCAATTAACTAGCACGTCGTGTCTCTAGCGACGGTTTCCATCCAAATATTCTATTATTGTGGAGAAAATATTGTCGAACTTTTAAATTTGTGGCTTCTTTACAAAACATCACTACTTTGTGTTCTTGTGGGTATATTAATAGTGGCAACCAAAGAGTTGTAACAAGAGTTGTTGGATTGGAGAAATTGGTTGATTGTGTTTGAGATTGGAAAGTTCAATCTGAGCCCAGATTCCATGAATCAAAGGTCCATTATTCTACAATATTTTCTCATATTCATGTGCACCATAATTTATTTTAGAAAATACATTTATATAGGACCAAAGATATGACACAAGGTTTTTTTCATTAAGTATTGTTATCATAAAAAGAATAATTCTTGAGGAACTAAATACATTGTAATACATGGAAAATAATACTCGTTATTGGAGGACTCATCGCCATGATTCATATGTTTGTTTCTTAAGAAGGACAATCGATGGAATTGAGTTGATACATTAGGTTGAATGTATGGACCAAGTGGGAGAATGTAACATATCCGTCTCTTCCCAATCCTTCAACGATCAATTGAAGGTCCAACATTCATGGAGTTTTCAGTCTCAACATTTATAGGAGTCTTAATTCCATAATTCCACCATTGATTCGAAAATTGGTAACTTAAGCCATAACTTGATGGTGGTTTTAGCTATATATATAGATGAATCATGCTACTCTTACATTCTTGGTACACAATCTTGTACACATCCCCCTCACATCGGGGTGGGGCCCTCGATTATGGGTCCCACCTCCATGTGAGTGGGATGTGTACAAAATTGTGTACCAAGGATGTAAGAGTAGCATTTTTCATATATAGATAGGTTTGGTCCCTGAGCTCCACCATCGAAAATACAGATGCAACATCAATTTCAGAGCGTTGAAAGCTTAGAAGTGTCGTTACTTAGAAACAAAAGGAGAGCTTCGGAACAACATCGATGGCCAGAGGTATGAACTCGATCCAAATTTTCGATCATTCGATCCAATTTGTTTCCGCATAATTGTTTTGGATCGATTTTTAGTCTAAAAATAAAAGCTGCAAGCTAATATGATTGCATGAAATGTCCAAATTAATCTTAGAAACTGACGATTATGATGATGATAATAATAGCAACAGTCTGTTAATGGATCGAGTAATCCGGACTGTTTCATTTACAGCTTAAGCAATGAATAAACGAAATTTCATGTGATAATTCCATAATCATAGTTTAGAAGAAATTGGCATCTACTCGTACACAAGAACGTGCAAACCTGAATCAAAGAAATCCATAAATCATCTCGCTTCTCCATCTTTGCAATCTGTGCTCGACGCAGCATCACCTTATTCAAAGATCAAGGTTAAAGTAAGAGTTATCCCACATCCACATTGTAGCATTACCATAAACTGGCATCACACATTCTAGGCCAGGAAGTGACATGATTCAGAATATTCAGGCTCCTATAAAAGAAAATGATCTATCATGTGTTGTATAACATCTGCACCTTCTGAATGCATGTACTGGTCTTTAACCTGCTTGACAGTTGAGCACCACCAATAGTCAGCTTCATAATTTTATATTACAATTCCGAGTTCTAACATTAATGACTAAGACAGACCGTGAAGACAGTGCTCTCTCTGCTGAAACCATTTTCAAGTGCAAAGAAAAATGTTGAAATAATGCATGATCATCAGAAGCTTAGGTGAGGTAAGTAGTATTGGGGGGTGAGGATTAACTTATAAATATGTATTTTATGGTCCATGATTTTTCTACAATTTGGGAGTTTTCCACAAAAAATCTTTACTCGTAATTTTTACTTTTCCCTATTTCTATCACTCTCTTCTAGCTGATATTTCTTGAAGTAGGATCCTGGGGTGAATTTGAATATAGGCTAAGACTTCAAACTATGTAATGCAAAGAATCTAACACTACAGCTCCCATGTAGGGAGCTATGAAAGCTCTATATTTCCCCAATGCAGAGTATGATGCTGACTAACGTGTAGAAAAGATGTAATGATGTGTGCATCAACTATCAAATCTTGAGAGAGAGAGAGAGACCTGAATGACACTATGGGCAGCAAATCTGAGCCTGCTGCTGTGGAAGCTGACATCTACTTTCTCCCATGACACACTAGATAAGCCAGTCACCAGTTCCTCTGCACCGCACAGCCAGAGAAAATTTATCTCACAGATGTAAGAAGGAAGTAAACCAGACCAGAAAAGCATTGGAGTTTGGGCAATACATAGAAGACAGAAGGATTGAAAGTAGAAAGTAGAACTGAAGGTACATGGGTAGTGAAATTCCCAGATCAATTAGCTAAGGACCTAAGGTTTCTAAAAGGATGTAGGAAATAAAAAATGAGGAGATTTAAATAAATAAGGGGTGTTGGACCTCAAGGGGGTTCTATAAACCCATAGGAATAATGGTGGGTTTATTAATAGGATAAATTATTGTGATTATAGAATTGTTGGAACAAAAGTCGAGCTCGGGTAATCTGAGATTGGATTCATAATGCAGCAATAGGAGTCACTAGGCTATCTTTGATGGAATAGTCTCATTATAGAGTTACATGCAGCAGGCAGCTCACCCTACAGGCTATTGCACGTAATGTTGATCATTTAGATGAGGGGGTTGAGCTCTATATTCCTAAGGTTTAAGCCTTTAATGAGGAAATTGAGAGAAAAGACCTCTGGTGAGATCTAATTCAGCTATATGGTCAACTACACTAGTCTTCAGTTCAAAAAATCAAGTATGAAAATTTCTAAACCACTGGGGTCCACAGTGCAATCCTAATTCCTCCGGCCAAAAACAAAAATATTAGTAATAAAAAGGAAAACACCCAGGCACCCGAAATAAAGTTTGAAATGAAAATGGCTACAGTTTATACCTAATGTTCAAAGAAATTCTTCTGACACTACGAACTCACTTTCTTGCATCTAGAATATCAATAGTTTTTATTCTCGACTATAAATATATAATTTCGAAAATGAGGTTAAACTTGCATAGGCAACTTGAACAATATTTAACATGCTTTGTAGGGAGAATGATAAAGTTACAAACCTTCGAGATTATCTAAACCATCATCCTCTGTTGAAATATCCTGTTGCTTCACATCTAGAGCCTTGCAGTGCTCTTCATAGACCACATGAGGATATTTTTCATCTACAGAATCCTCCCACTACAAGAAATGAAATATAATTGCCTGCAACTGCATAAAAAAGTTAACGTGTGATCACGATATCATGATGAAAATAATACCTTTGGCAATTCGTTATTCCGTCTAATTGATGAAGTTCTCCAGCCCACAATATCTAAGACATTTCGTTAGGAAGACAAGGAAGAATTTTACTAAGCATAAAGATAGAAAGTCAAATTAGCCCAAAGAGAGAGTAAAGTTGTTAAGATCCGTGAATTCTGGATACGGTCATAACCAACATTTGAGTATGCCACTCGCCGTCGGAATGATTGTAAAGCAGACCTGCATTAGATGATGAGTTGAACAATTTTTAAACAGGTCCAAGTCATATTTCTCCATATTTGTATTCCAGATCTTGAAACTGCCTGGACTTTCCAATTTGATTTACATGGACAAACAGGAAGGAAGGAAGAAACCTACATGAATTCACATTCTTCATGATCTTCCACCATGCGTTTAAGTAGTGGAGGCTTCCCTTCATCATCGTCTGTAAGAAAAAGGTGTCTTCCTGTTCTCCTAAATATCCAATGAATTACACGACCAGCAGCTTTCTCAAAAGCTGTTACACCAAAAAGAAATGGTACCTGACAAAAACCAAGTAATGCTAAAGCAATTCCAATGACTACGAATGTACTGGCTTACTTTGATTTAAAGCACCTTAATGAAATTAGACATCACTGGAAGGCCAGGATTACAAAATCCCTTCTTTCAAGCCCTTTGGGTAACAAATGGAAAAATTTTCAACCGATAGAAAATTAAGTTTCCTTTCGATATAATCCCAACATAATCTTTTTCTTTTCTTCTTTCACACATTAAAGATTGCACTCATATTCCCTCATCAAACCTTGGAAAGATAATGGTGCACAAAGCTCGTTTTCCAACCAAATTATTCTCGTTCTCGGATTCAGTCTCTCATTTAAAACAAGGAGGCCAGAGTTGCATTGTAATAGGCATGTCAGCAGAATATAAAACTTTATTCTCTCAGAAGCAGCATGAGCAGTGAACAAAAAGTTAAAGTGATTTATCAAAAAACTCAAGAAATTGATTGAGAATATTTTGTGATAGGGTGATAATCCTTGAGCTGCAAGTTCATAGAATATTTATTTGGAAAGGCTTCAGTTCAAACTAAACACAACAAACAGTTCCAGGTTTGAACTTCTGAGATAATTCCAATAAATGTCACATCAAGTACAACAAAGAATTACAAGCTTAACCAGAGCCCCAATATATTTGTAAAATTATCGCCTAAGATGTCAATAAACAAGGTTTCACAAAACAACTCTCTTCAAGGATCCCCACACTACCAATACATTTTGTTACTATTAGCTCAGCCATTGAACATCAAGCATTCAAATTTTACTTAACAAAAGTCTCCCAACAAAAACAGAAAGTCATAATAAAAGCAAGCTATACCTGCTTATTACCCCGGGAACCAAGATGAGGAGTAGCAACAGTGATAAAGTTCATCGGTTCTAAACCAGCTATTGTACCCTTCAACCCTTCTTCACAAGCATTGGCTGATACCTCTTCTGTACTCTCCCCCTTTGGAGGTCTGTACAATCTCCCGATAGCATATCTTGCCACAAGGCCACCTACAGAATGTGCAACGAATGAAATTTTCCTTAAGCCAGGCTTCCTTTTGATTACATCGAGAACCTAAAATGAAGGTCAATGTTAGTACGTAGACAGATCTCTTTTCATTGCTCATGTTTCAAATATAGGGCTTAGACCAAATAAAAATGCAAAGAAGAGCTCACTAGCCCAAAAGAAAAACAACCTCCTCAGCTAGTCGCTCACCCATTACATCCACACCATCCAATGTTAGTTTTGCCATATTTCGTTCACTACCTGTAACCAGATAATGCTACATGAATAAATAATCACATATAAACCACTTTTATGCAATAAAAAAAAAAAGACGAGAAAATGTCTTGGGATATTCCAGATATCACTTAGCATATAAGAGTACATCTTGGCATGCTGATGATAATAAAGCTCTAAATCTGTTTTAATTTCTTTTTTGATTTACATAAAGTGTTTGTAAGCAAAAGGTAAGTCACTAAATGGGAATCATTATTCAGACTATCAAAATTCATGATGTAGCTACCACATTGTGTTTAGTATGGAACAACACAGACCACTTCTTCAACAGTACTACGTAGTGAAAATTCATTGAATATGCCTATACATTGTAAACTGTTGTGACAAAACTGAATGCGAAACTAAAAGACTGAAAATTTTGGCAAATCCAGCACTCACTTTTTACTTGGTGGCTCAAATTAAATTTCCAAATCAGAGATCAAAAAGATCGCTCTGATTAAGATCATATCAAGAACGTGGTCAAAGCAGAAACCTTTGCAGTCCATGAGAATAGGTCCAAGATGCTTTTATACATTATGATTATAACGTAAATACACCTTTATTCTGAATCTTTCTCCATTACAATTTAATGTTTCGTTAATTTAATGAAATAATTTATGAAGTACTGACGTCAACTTTGACCACCTGCTTGATTTCGTGTTCGATATTTTTGTCCATCTTTTATTGTCATGCGAGATATCATGTGCTGATATATAGTATCAGAAATTATTTCTCCTAACTCAAAATCTCAAGGCGGATGGTCTTCAAACTTGTACCAGTCCACCAACAGTGAAAGAAAAAAATGAAGGACAGAATCTTCTTAATCTTTTTACTAGTTCAAAATAAAACCACTTTCACAGAATGAAGCATTGGAACGAGGGTTGCATCAATCTCGGAGAAATTTAAATATTAATAAGGACATTTCTATATGAACTAATTAGGCATAGAAAAAGTACAAATAGAATTTTCAACTCACAGTGAGCAAAAACTTTATCAGGGAGCTTATTGACAAATTGCTCAGCAGCAAACTTCCAATCCGAGGCACTGCAGCAATGTTATCATGACAAGAACAGGCTATGAGCCTAAATACAAGCAGAAATCCCCAAAACAGAACTAGCAATCTTATAGAACCAAAAAAGCTAAAGATTAGAATCAAGACACTCAAACCATATTAAGAAAATTGCTGCCGGAATTGAATTCAAGAGTCAACCAATGAACTTTTAAAGTTTCAATCTTTCTCTCATATTATATGCTATCCATTCATTCATATGGAAAACAAAGAAAAACCTAAACAAATTCACGCTAGTGCATTAATATTTAGAAAGAATACCTTCCGAGAATTCCATGGACCATAATAACAAGATGATCCGCAGACGACTGATCGGATTCTTTACAGCTATACACATCTTCGCCTCCGTTCGCCGTTTCCGAAGAACATACGACGCCGTTTTTCCTTCTTCCACCGTCTTCCATTTTCTCAATTCAATTTAAACGCACCAAGTTAGCCTTCAGCAAAATTAGGAAACAAAAAATTACGGTTACAATTAAAAGCAATGCTAGTATTAAATGTAAATGTAGCTGAATTGAATGATGTGTCGGTCGTGGAGAAAGAAAGAGAGAGTGGTGTCGCGAAACCTTTGCATTTAAGGAATGGCACGCACAGTAACAGATCATGTGCTTCGTGTGGGCCCAGGTCGGTTGGCGGTTACTGCCTGATGATGTTGTTCTTTTTTAAATTTATTTTCTTTAATTATTGTTATTTTCCATTAAAAAATACCAACTAATTAATCCTTTCGCATTCTAATGAAGTCAACCTAGTGATGTAATTTGTACTGATTCTATCAGAGTGGATAAAATTTCATGTCGAATGAAAATGAAAATATAAATTAACCTATATCTATAAGAATTTGTATTATTCATTTTAATAAGGTTGATTTTTTTAAAATTGAACTTCAAATATTAAATTGTAGTATTAGAACTCATTAAACTCTAACTAACAATTTGATCAGATTAAGACTAAAAAATAACCACACAAATTTCAAAATTGGTATGCTGAAAAGAGCTATCATCTTGCGATGACACGTTAAGAGATAAAATTTCACGTTGAATAAAAATTAAAACATAGACCAACTTATAAAGACTTAGATTAATTACTCTTTTTATTGACATCTTAAAGTGGAACCACAAGTCTAGTAGACTACTAAATTAAGTAATCATTTTATCGTGAAATTTAATGATGTGTTTCCCCTCAAAAGAATATTTGCATCTTTTTATATGAAAATGTTACAAAAAATTGGGTCCCTTTGGGTGACGATCCTGATATTAACGTCGGTCCAAACATAAATTGTTCAATAATTAAATGTCATGGATAAGTTCGTATCCTTACAGCTAGACCTTCAGTGAGGAACAAGAACAACAAACAAATCATTTTGCTCTTGAAATACCCACAGCCATGTGTTGATTCTTATTCAGTCTTGTCGACCTTTTCTTCGTTTCTTTCTTGTCATATATTGTTTACAGTTAATGAATTACTAGCTAGCATTTGCTAATGTCTTTAAGAATTGATTCCGATTTTAAACATTATTAATTTTTTTTTTAATTCAATCCATTGACTTGGAGGAATAATGCTTTCTTGTCAGATAAATTTAACACCTTGGAATGATTGATGAAAAATCCGTTTGTTTTTTTAAATTGACTAATGATAGAATATTATGTATCATTATGTCAACCAAAATAATAATATTTCCTGAAATTGTAACAAAGTTGGACTTTGAATTAGCCTACTTTGCTTCTCATGAGGCAGGTAGGATAACTTTCAAGAACGGTGACATTAAATTTCTGAAATTTTTGACTTGAAGTTAGTCGATCATATGCTCTTACCCATTTGAATTTGCCCCATCGTTATTCAATGAGAATCGGTACTACAGTAATTTCACGCGAGCTCCATGAAACAATTTATAATTTTTGAGTAATGCTATTTATGGTCGGTTTGGCATGACTTTTGAAAACCCAAAAAAACACTCAAAAACTGTTTTTGAATTTGTTTAACTAATTTTATGAAACTATTTTTGGTATGTAGAACAACTTTTAAAAGAAGTTAGTTCATTGTGACTCTCTAAAATTTTGGTCACACAGATGATCTTGATAGTCCTAAGAAGATAAAAATTTCCAAAAAATTCTGTTCTACAAATCCATTGAGCAACTTCACAGAAACCCACAAATGGCAAAGTAAATGAGATGTTTATAAGCTGAAATAAAGAGTACAAACTTCATTATGAAATCTAGCTCGTTAAAACATAGAATTAGCTAGTTCAGATACTTCTGATGAAACCTGGTCATAATCTCCCTTCAACTTTTCTTGTTCCTCCTGTGCGATTTCTCCCTTGGTGGGCTTTGTTAGCACCAGAACACAGCAAGTTGGTCTCTTGGTGGCTCCTGCATTAGCAAGATCCTGAAACGGGCAGGTAATCACGTCACAAGTGTCCAACTTTTTCTTCTCAAGTTCAGTATTAGAACACGTCTGGGGTTACATTCAAGTGATTTTCGTTTTCAAACAAACATGTTTAGAATAAAAAACAGTTAATTTGATAGTAACTCTATATTATCAAAATAAATAACTTATTTTCAAATTTGATCAATACAAGATTTATTTAGTTCCGTTGGAATGGATCTATACTTGGCCTAATTACAATACTAAATGAACAAGTACAAGTTCCAGGTCTTGAACTAACATATCATGTGAATTTTAAAAAATGAAATCAATATGACACGAGCATAAGCTTTCTCGTTCAAATACTCATAATTTATACATGAATTTTCATGCAACAATTTTAATCAATCTCACATACCGATTTCCAAACGTCCAAAAGAATTACAACGCTCTTATCTCAGAGAGAGAGAGAGAGAGCATTTAACCCTATTTATAAGTATGTTTGTGTAAGCATGCACATCAGCTGTATATTTGAAACTCTATATATATATGGTATATATCTCTACAAATGTAAAAAATGTAGACCATAGACATTAGCAACTAGAGCATGCTCAAATTTTAGCACGGTGCCTTGTAAGATTATCAGTCTAGTTTGATGAACAGCCGAAAAATAGGAAACTTATGATAATTTTCCTACTCATAAGCCATAGCATTCTTCATATACACTGGAATTAAAGTCGGTGAGAATTAATCCATTCTATGTGCTATAGAATAGAAATTATATTTTTATGTGAGGGCATTGTACCGTATGATGAGCATGCTATGCAACTGAAGCATGCTCAAATTCTAGAACCTTGCCTTATAATTTTAGTCTAGATAAGTAGCTGAAAAAATAGTGAAAACATGTATTAATATTTCCGGTTTCTAAGCCATAGCATTCTTCATATACACTGGAATTAAGAGTATGAGAATGAATCCATTAAATGTGGAATAGAACACAACATATATTTATAACTTGGGCATTCTACCATATGATATGTCATGTCATGAATACTAAGCAAGCAAGCCACTAGTTAAAAGTAAAAAATTTTGAATATTTTTAAAGAGGCAAACAAAAACAAACATATTTTCCAAGATAACCTTTACAATCCTTGAAATTCGACTCTTCAAATCCATGTAAGAAAAAAGAGACCTGTGCAGCAGTTTTTCTACAAACGGACTCCATTTCCAACTTTTATCATTTATATCTTCACTTTCCTTGCCCCACACAAACAATCCAATAAAACCAACATTGAAGGGTTGGGGTTCACCTAAAAAGTAGCCAAGGATACGACAATGAACAAAATATAACGCAAGGGAGTGAAGAAAACATGCTTACTTCTTTCGAGGTAACATAGATATAAGGAACGTCGGCTTCTTCACATAAGATTGGAACATGAGTGATAACGTCTATTGGTGATATGTTCCCAGCTATGACACATAATCTGTCATCATCATAAAGAATACATATACATCAAATCCAGATTCCACAACTTAAATATAAAGCAGGATGTTCAAAATAAGCTACACTGTACATCAGTTGAATGAACAGCTAGGTCAAAACCAACTTCTATAATCAAGACAAGCATATTTATATTTCCCCTCTCACCCAAATCCACACACAAGCAAAAAGGAAAAAGAATTGTAGTTGGATCCCAAAAGGTAATTGGCTACATCACAAATTGGAATGATATAATTTACCATTCAAACACATCAATAAAATTTTCTTCTTTTAGATCATCCATCAAACAAAGCAGTCCTTGTAAACGGCATCTTGTAAATTCGGCGATAAAGAATTTGAAATTTGCATCTTTTCATTCTCTAAAATCGGCCCGAATAAATATAATCCGAACTTAATAAGTTTTAGGTCAATAAACGAGAAATGAAGGATCGCTCGAACTACAATAAAAGTAGCATTCCAACACCAATTTATTAAATACTAAAGAAACCGATGTATATATATATAAAAAGATTTATAAACAAGATATGAAAATCGACATACCCTTTGTTTCCTCGGCGAATACTTTTGACCACCTCCTTAACGCCTCTCTTCAAGCATTTATGCTCGGCAGCTGAAATCCGAAAAACCAATAAAATAAATAAGATAAAAAAGAACAACCCACTTAGAGAAATAACATATAATAACTTATACATGTATATACAACCTCTGCGAACAAGTTTAAGGGTGCGTTTGCAGAGTTTTTTGCCGGCGAGTGGTTTGGCGATGGGTGCAAGAGCCAGTAACTTCTTCTTCTCTCTCTCTTTATGGGCACTTTTCTCTGTCTCGCTATCGCTTCCCATCTCTCTCTCTTCTCAGTTTTTCGTTAAGCGAGGCAGACGAAGGTGGGGTTTTTGTGCTGGCGAAGAGACTAGGGTTAGGTAATGTGAGAACTGGAGATAAGGGCTGTTTGCCTACGCTTATAAATAGCTTTTGGGGTTTCTATATCTGTAAGAACCGAATAAGTTACTTATAAGGGTAACCAAACGTGCTGTTAATTCAACTAAATTACGAGAATACCCCGAATGAACTCCTCTTTTTCACCCTTTTTTTTTTAATAATCTTCCAGTCATTTAATAAATTTATTTTCTAAAAATTCCCAATAAATTTTCATCTTAAACCCAAAATCGTAAAAAAAATAAAAAAACCTTCGCTTCTTTTGTAGGAATTATAGTTCAGATTTAATTTAAGATGGAGTCAATAATTAATTTTAACTAATTCACAATTTTTCAATTATATATTTTATCAACTTTTAACAAAATTTACTAAATATATGATTTTTAGTCCCCACCAAACAGGATCTATATGTATAAATTAAAAGGTAAGTGAAAAAAGGTTAACAATTCCCTCTATTGAAAAAGTTCTATTTTTTTTTTTAAAAGTAGTACAACAATTATATATGATCAAATGAGAAATAAGATCTAGGTTTTTAGAATTCGATAAATTTTAGACTTGAGTTGTTGACCAAATGCGTTAAATCTTTTTTTATTATAATAATATTATTCATAGTTAGTTATTGCAATAATCATTCTATATAACATCTTACGTAACATAAAAGGAAAAACTTTTAATAAGGTTATGTCACTTAAGATGTCATATATAATAACTAGTGCGATAGTTGACTATGAATACCACTACTCTTTTTATTACGATGTCAAAGGTTTTTTGAGGCAATTTAAAAAAAAAAAATCGACTCCAAAATTTATGTTAGCTCAAGAATAACTAACCAATAGGAGTGAATTGGTTATTAAAACTTTTTCGTTAACTACTCAAGATTTTAAACTAATGATCACACAAATAATAAAGAAATAAACTAAACGAAAATAAACATTTAGATGAGCAATATAAGTTTGCAAAAAGTAAAACGTTGAGTAATAGAGATAGAGAGAGCAAACGATATATTATGGAGGTTCGATCCAATGCAATGATTTACGTCCCTCGTTACCAAGCTCTCCGTCACGAGCAAAGCCTTTTTCACTATGTTGATTAACTTGTGGTGCAATCCAACCCTTTACAATGCTTCCGGTGACTTACAACCAAGGAGTACCGATCATTTTACAATGTTGAACTTTTCGAGACCTCAACACGACCCACACTATTGAGCTTTAAGGGACCTCAATATGACCCACAATTCAAATGGATTTTACAATTGAAATTTTCTCTTCTTTATGAGTAATAAATTCAAAGTCGAGAACAAGAAGAGAAGCGGCAAACACTTCAATAGATGGTAATGAGTATAACTCAAAATGTTGGATTGAAAAACTTTTCGAAGAATTAAGGATTTTCACAAAATAATCACTCAA
>CAIGRL010191807.1:0-11735 GCA_903798325.1 Fraxinus xanthoxyloides | reverse complement strand
AATTAATCTATATGTACCAAATAAATTACATAAAGTTTTACAAAGTCAACACGTGACGGCCCCCTATTAGGAAGGCACCTGGGCCTACATGCGCTCCCCTCAATAGGGGGCCACCACGTATTGACTATGTAAAACATTTGGTACACGTAACATCTTCCTTGGAACAAAAGGTGAACAATTAGGAACCTTCCTCGAGTTGCTGTAGGTAAACTTTTTGCCTAGGAGTTATTTCTTCGGGAAAATCTTCTTTATAAGTTGAGTGACTTGGGAGTACCTCCTCACTCAAAAGACTACATTCTACGGAAGATGGTTTTTCAACTTTCAAGTTAAGTCACCGCAATAATTTCACAAACTGAGTACAAGGGCATCCAAAATTATTAAAACTTCCAAGTACAAAATCCGTTCACCCCAGTGAATCACTGGTTAAAGGAGATTATACCTTTCACATGTAAACACCAGAGAACATTATTGCATTGTTCTGGTTCGACTCATAAAATCACGAGGGACCATCTTTGTCAGTCCTCCCTCCACCACAATTATCAGCATAACAGAACTATATAATCATTTCGGATTAATCGCCCACTAAATTGTAAAACTGTCAAATATTGAGGCAGAATCAGCAGAAATTGTGAATGCATAGGGATAAAACACAACAAAAGTAGCACAGTTACTTTCTAGCAGAATAAAATGGTGTGAGAGACAAAATTGAATAATTTCCCACCTAAGATATAAGAAGAAACTATCAGATATCTTCTCTATTGTATGATTTCTCAGAAAAAACATGACACGGATAGAGACTTGCTTGACCGCCAACATATAAAGTGAAAACTGGGTCCAACCCTACTGAAAATATTTTGCTATACAGCATTGGAACTCAAAGTTATCAAAGGGTCCAAACACTTTTGTCTAGAAGATACAAGCTTAGGAGCGCAATTACATAAAAGTTAGCAAATGCAAACAAACTTGTGAAACCTAGTCTTCAATTTCTATGTGCATAAAGAAAGGGATGTATAACATGTCATGTCCATCAACTTAAATAAGAAGCTATGCTGATGTGAAATTATAAACTAGGGGTTAGTATATACATTTATACACTGAAGCATGATTTCCACAGTTCATTTCAAGGACAGACCTTAAAATAGTCATAAAGAAGCTACCCATCCATATTTGATCTCTGACATGTATGCAAAAGGTGGGGAAATGATCACATTGTGAAATCTTATAAAATGACATTTCCTCTACAAATCTAAAACATGGAGTAACCCACAAAATAAAATAAGTAATTGACGAAAAAAGGAAAAAAAAAATTGGCTGCAGAAAATAATCATTTTGTTTGGAAAACCGATCAAAAAGAAGTTAGATTGTGTCACATAACATGTTTAGAAATAAGAAAGAACCTTCACTGAAGTAATCCTTAAACACATCACACCCGAAAGCCAATTATACCAAAAGCACGGGTATATGAAGAATTAACATGATTCAGCAGAAACTCACCATAACTTATTTAAGAAATATCCTTTTTAGTTTACGAAACTAACATAAGAGACTCTTTAGGAGCTAAATTCATAACACGTGCATACTACTCAATAAATCAGAAATATACTCATTCAGCGCCACGATCCCAACAGTAATTGGAATTTTCTCAATTGCATACTGTTTTTACAGGGTTTTCCAGCTTTCTATTTGGAATTTTATTTAAATGCGAAATAAAATTTACTACCACTTCCCATTGACAAGTGAATATCAACCTATGATTTGTAATCACACGAAAGCTTTACATGTACCAACATTTTGTGAAACGTCAAACTTAAAATATGTATTGGTATATTCGAAGTTCAAGCCTAGAAAAATTTCAACTTAAACATGCATCCTGAAATGCTCCAAGTCAGAATATTTATATAAAGGAAGAGTCCTTAAAGTTGCTTTATAAAAGGTGCAGAAGCATGTAACTTCATTTGTAGAATTGACATTTGCAAATCAACACTGACATGAAAACAATAAGCAGTAACATAAGTTAGGTTAAAAACCCCTAGAACATACGAAAAACTTAGAACTAACTTATCCGAATTCGGAAACATACAAAATCCTAAGAAGATTACCCCATCCCCATTAAGTCCACGAGGCTGCTGATACATGAATAAACTTCTATAGTTTTTGAAAACTCATCGTGTAAAAACTACACAACTCAATCCTGGTATCACACAATGGAAGAACAGTATAAAAAGAAAGTATGGTGGTATCGAGGCATCTTAAGATATGGTCATTATCATTGATAATGAAATAGAAAAGTGATCAAATTCCACAAAAACAGAGTTCTTCATTTTACAAACAGAAAAGAATGTTGCCAAATCTAGCCATAACATTTTATTATACCTCATACCCGGGTACATGAAGTATCAAAATCATCAGGAGCCACTCTCGCAATCCAATTACTAAGTGTCTTCTTTATGTCTGCGTGATTCACATAAGCCAACTCATACATACTACACAAATTCACCACAAGTGTCTCATTCAGTGCCATTGTCGGAATTCTCTCCAATGCACTCTCCAATACCTTAATCGAATCCGATAAGTCCCTCAAGTACATCAAACAAAGAGCTTTGTTATTAATTGCCACAACATCTGATCCATCCCTCTCTATACACTCCTCGTACTCCCTCACCGCAGACACATAATCCTTCCCCACCAAGTAAATCATCGCCTTATTCCTACTAACCAAATTCTTCAAGCCCACATCACTACTCTCACGCCCAGCCGCCATTTTTTCTACTGCATCAAAACTCATTTTCGCCCCTTCCAAATCCCCGTACTGCATTTGCACGCAACCCAACTTAGACACCATCACGGGATCCTCTTTCTCTCCTATCTCCGCCCTCAACAAATCCAAGCACACCTTAAACTCCTTCTGGCTCAAATGATAACTTATAATCGTATTGATTACCAATCCCTCACGCTTTTTCCAGATCTCCTGCGAAACATTACTATCACTAACACCCCTATTATCACGCTCATCAATGGCGCGGGATACGGGATTTAATTTCTTATCCCGGATGAAATGCAAGAGAGAGTAGAGGCGGTCGAGGGATAATTGTCGGTTCCCGAGGGTAAACGGCAAGTGGGCTTGTAGCCAACGGAGCGCAAAAGGAACCATGGATCCCGGGTGATGATTTGGATATTGTTGAGGATAGGATTCGAATAAATACTGCTTGGAGTCCAGATCATCGTCTAGGTTTTGGAGTTCTTGTTGGGCATCAGAGAAGCGGCGTAGTTTGATAAGGGCAAGGAGGTTGAAGGTAAGGTATATTAGGTGTTCATGGGGCTTGTTGAGGAGGGAAAGGGATCGAGCGCGTGCAACTTTGTCGAGGATAGTGCGCCACGAGCCGCGACAGGCCAGGTCTTGAAGGGTAGATAACTCGTGGCAGTGGGAATTGAGAGAGGAATATGGGTTGGACAGCGGATCTTCCACCAGATCGGTGGCAGCGATGGTGGCAGAGGAATTTGGTAGTGGTGATTCGGCGATTTCCATGGTCGATGCTATTGTGCGCCGGTGGGCTCTTTAAAATCGAGTTTTGAGTAGATTGACTAATGACTGACAATTTTGCAGATGTAAGTAGAAATCGGGTTTCTATTAATTTATTTTATTTGACGTGAATTTTCTAGGTTTTGATTTTTATTTTTATTTATTTTCTTTTCAATCACACATTTTTCATTAAAAAAATATTACACACAAACTCAACAAATTTTTCTTATTTTTAATCACATATTTTCCATCAATCTACTATTACAAAATNGTGATTCGGCGATTTCCATGGTCGATGCTATTGTGCGCCGGTGGGCTCTTTAAAATCGAGTTTTGAGTAGATTGACTAATGACTGACAATTTTGCAGATGTAAGTAGAAATCGGGTTTCTATTAATTTATTTTATTTGACGTGAATTTTCTAGGTTTTGATTTTTATTTTTATTTATTTTCTTTTCAATCACACATTTTTCATTAAAAAAATATTACACACAAACTCAACAAATTTTTCTTATTTTTAATCACATATTTTCCATCAATCTACTATTACAAAATACACTATATTGTCCTACTTCGAGGGAGACTCTCTGTGTGTGTGTGTGTGTGTGTGTGTGTGTGTGTGTGTGTGTGTGTGAATCTCATTAAAATGAGAATAAAATTTTTGAAATAGTGATTGATGTGAGAATGCGTGTTGGAAAAGTTTTAGATTTATGTCTAATATTATTTTATTTAGAGAATATATGTTCGAAATGAAGAGAGAAGAAAAAAATGAGAATGGGTGATATTAAAATGAGTGTCGAACAGCATGTGTATAATGGGTTGTATAGATTTAATCTGTTAAAGGCATCTCCAGCATCATGCCAATTGTCATCCTCAAGTTCTTCTATTCAACATCAATCAAGTTGTCTTACTACCTTATATTTGCAACGGTTATGCTATGGATACATAAACATAACATAAATGTGTCAATTATGGACATTATTACGGAAAATACTATGTACACACAACATTGCTCATATTTACAATTAATAAGTTCTAGTTTGAGCCCGTTGTCTTCAAGTCCCGTTAACTCTAATGTTAGACAAGTCAATCAAAATATGGACATGTGGCATATAAAGCTTGGTTATCTCGTTGCTCCAACTGTCAGAATAGTCCTATCTTCTTGTAATATCCATGTTTCATTGAACGAAGATTTGTCGTTTTTTTCTTCTTGCCAATTGGAAGAAAAAAAAAAGTCACAATTTTCTCATTCTAACGTTGTTTATCATACATAAGCCATTACGTTTTATATATTCGAATCTATAGGGGTCCAGCATTCACACCCTCTACTAATGGCTATCGCTACCATGTGAGCTTTGTTGGATGCTTACTCTAGATTTGCTAAGATATTTTTTCTTAAAAGTAAGTGTAGTATAACCTGTTTTTCTCGAATTCAAGGCTCAAGATGAATTGTTACTCAATGAAGAGATCAAAATTCTACAAAAAAATTGGGTTCTTTTGAACTTTCAATCTTACTTTTAATATATTTTTTTATTCTCTAGTTATTGCTTTTCATTCTTCCCAATGGTGGATCCAGAAAGTTTTCTCAGTACGGACGATATTAGTAAATGGATAAAAAATAACAATATTATAACACAAACATTATACTAAAATTGAAATACATTTTCATACTTTGATATCTTTATATAATCACAATCTTTAAAAATATATCTTTCTCCACATAAATAATAAAGCTATCACTCATTCACTCATTTCCAATCCAATTACGCAATTTATCCTTCACAAGAAATTTTATTTTATAAAATATTTTCATGACTATTTTCACTATAAAATAAACAAGTGTTAATTTAAGATAAAGAAAATGCATAATAAAGATTCTGAAGCATGACACGATAATTCAAATTAATCACACTATCCGACACATGTTTTGAAATTGGAAGACTAGAGTCAAATTATAAATTATCTGGCCACCCACCTCCCATTTCAAATAAATTTAATAGTTGTATTGAATTAATCCAACATCAACCTAGAATGTGTGTCACTTCTTAAAATTTTGAATTCCCAATTGGTTGATGATGTCGATCGAGCATGTCATCATGATGTCTACGTTCATCAATGGTATCAGGTAATAATGACCCGACACTGAATGATCATTGTGAGCTTGTGATTGGTTGCAAAATAAGTGTTGATGTTAGGGTTGTCACGTGTCTTACTAAGAGTGGTTGGTTGTAAGGTGGAACAATATAGCAGGAATTTATTAATCGTCCCTTAAATTATGGTGCCCAATGTTCGATCCTAAACTTTTCGACCTTACATTGTATTGCCCTGGGTTCCATGATTCTTTTTCTAATAAAATTTTGGTTGAACGCCAACACTTATTATCAGAGATATTAAAATAGGGAAGATAGTAATTACATATGTATTTTCTTGGAAAGGAATATGATGAAAGAGATAAAAATCAATTATCCTTTAATATCACGAATTCATGTCACATTCTTATTTTATATAAATCAATTATTGTCTTTTTTTTTTTCAAAAAAGTATTTCAACTGTCACATGAATTTTGGAAAATTTCTTAAACTTTGATATTTTTTGAAAAAGGTAGAAATACAATATGATGGTTATGATTTTTTCCCGAATGAAAAAAACTAGAGGAAATAACGTTTTTAAGTTTCCATTATAAAAATAAATAAAAAAATATGGCATTATCTTTGCTTATTTTTAAATTAGTTATTTTGTTTTAAAAAGACTTAAAATATATTTTCCATATATGATTACGTTTTGTCACAAATCCCGTTAATTGTGATAATGTATATCTGATTTTTAACTTTTTTAATTTTAATTATAAAAAATGAGATCCATACCTTTTCAATATTATTTGGAGGGAGAAACATTTAGGCTGCATTTGTCACTCATTATTCCAAAACATTGTTTGGTACAGAAAGATCAACCACCACACATTCACCCAATAAAATATTATACGCACAAACCAATAAAATTACTTTAAATTTCAACTACACATTCTTCAAAAAATATTATTCATTACTCCATTTCCTCTACAATAATGGGAGACAAACACACTTATTATTATTATTATTATTATTATTATTATTATTATTATTATTCTTCTTCTTCTTCTTCTTCTTCATTGTCATTATGAGATGCTATAGAATAGGGATGATTGATTTCATTATCACAAACAAGATTAATATTGTTTCTAACAATTGATTTTGAGTGATGATAGTTCAATGTTAAAATCAATCAAACATTTTCAAAATCAAAACATCATAAATCGAACTCGAAATGAAGACCAATGTGAAAGTTAAGTATTCAAGTCAAATCATTTGAGACGAAAGCTTAAAAGATCAAAATCAAAACTATCAAATCGGACTCACGAAAAAGGCCAAGATCGAAGTCAAACATTAAAGTCAAACGTCAAGAAAAATCAAAAGTTTAAGAACCAACAGAAAAGAAATTTTGAAGTAAGATCAAAGACTAGGCTTCGAGATCATGTATAAAGGTATAACACTTTGATCTTTAGTAATGATAACAATAAATCAAAAAATCATTTTGCACTTACATTGCATAAACTTTTTCTATTTATTCATGTTGAAACTTTGATTGTATCAAACTTGTAAACATCATATTCATCAAAGTTTTCAATTTCTTTCTTAATACTTAATTTATCACAAATTATTCATTGAAATAGAGATATTTTTTAAGAAAGTTTTTGCACTTACATTGCATAACTTTTCTTCTTTTTCATATTGAAACTTTAATTGATTGAACTAAATTTGTAAAATCATCACATTCATCAAAATTATTCATTTCTCTCTTAATACTTAATTTATTACAATCATTAATTAAAACAGAGATATTTCTCGAGAAATTTTTTGAACATATATTGTATTTATCTCTTCATCTTTTCATTGAAACACTTTGATTGATTGAATCTAATTTTTAACTATCATATTCATCAAAGTTTTTCATATAACATTTGAGATATCATTTATTATTATTCATTGAAGCGATAGCCTATCTTAGTACGTAATTTGTTTGTATTATTTATCAAGAGAGGAATTTCATTGTAAAATCACTTTGATAAAGTGTGTCGTATTAAAATCCCTTAAAGATCAACATTCTATAAGGATCGGTGCTCCTTATTGTAAATCACCTTGTGGGTCATGTTGAGGTCCCGTAAAAGCTCAATAATGTGGGTCGTGTTGAGATTCCGTAAAACTCAACATTGTATAAGGATCGGTGATCCTTATTTGTAAGTCACTGGAAGCGTTGTAAAGATTTGGATTACACCATAAATTAATCTATATAGTGAAAAGACCTTACTCGTACCGGAGAATTTGGTAATAGATGACGTAGATCATTTCTTTTGATCAAACCTCCAAGATTATATCGTTTACACCATCTATCCCTTTTACTTATCACTCTCATATTTGTACTTATTATTTGAATTAATCTATTTAGGCTTTACTTGCTTGAATTTAGATTAATTCTTAGAAAAAAATTTAAAAATCAATTCACCTCCATCTTGGTTAGTTATTCTTGGACTATCAATTGGTTTCAGAGCAAGGTACTCGATTTTAAAGATTTCACAATTTTGAGTAATGACTAATCACATTTTTCATAATTTTGAGGGACATTTCTACAAATCGTCCTCCTTTCTTTGATGGTACTCATTATAACTATTGAAAAGCTAGAATAACAATATTCATTCAATCAATAGATTATAATGTTTGGAAAGTAATTGAATTTGGTCCCTATGTGCCAAAAAGGTTATTAACGAGGATGATAAACCATATCAAATAATTTATAAATTTATAGAGGAATATAATGAAGAGGATAAAAGAAAATTGTCTTTAAATGCTAGAGCAAAAAATATAATTATTGTGCTTTAAATAGAAATGAATTAATCGTATTAGTACATGTAATTACGCTTATGATATTTGACATGTTTTAATAATTACTCATATTGGAACTAGTAATGGAACTAGTAAAGTGAAAGAAACTGATATAAATCTCTTAGTTAAAGATTTTGAGTATTTCTTTATGAAAGCGAGTGAACCGATTGTTGGCATGATTACTCGTTTTACGGATATTGTTAATGGTTTCAAAGGCTTTGATAAAAAATTCACTAACGATGAACTTGTGAGTAAAGTGCTTAGGTCACTTTCAGAAGAATGAAGTTCATTGAGAATGTTAAAAAAAACATCAAAGATATCAACACATATCCATTGGAAGACTTTTATGGAATATTGATGACATATGAGCTAAATCACACCGAGACAAAGAACAAAACAATGAAAAGAAAAGAAGAGAAAAAACGCTAAATTGCTTTAAAATCCATAGTTGATGAAGACACTTCAAGCGAAAATATGAATAGTGAAGAACTTGATGATCTAGTCCTTCTTGATAAGAAATTGAAAAGTTTTCGCAACAATCGTTGATTCTAAAAGAAAGAAGAACATGACGAAGAGAAGAATAGATTTATAAAAAAGAAAACACTTCAATCAACATGGGATGAGAGTGATCATGATGATCATAAAGAAGATGGAAGTTAAGAGGAAATTGCCAACATGTGCTCCATGACTATTGATGATAAGGTAAATTCAAATGAAAATTGTTCATATGATGAATTATCTACTTCTTATGATGAAATTCTTGAAAATTTTGAAAAACTTACTTTAAATCATTCGATCCTAAAAAGAAGAATTCTTTATTGAAAAATGAGGTAAAGAAACTTTTGGAAATTCAAAATGATTGTAAAAAAGGAAAAGCCAACTACAATTCTTTAATTAAAGAAAATTCCTCTTTACAATAAAGGATTTTAGACTTGACTTAAATTATTCACAAATTTACTCAAGGCAAGAAAAATGTTGATTTAATGCTTGGTGAGCAAAAATATTTTTGATAAATGAGGAATTAGATATAAGTCATTTTTGAAATAAAAGTCTCTTAAAATTTTATTTGTTAAAGTTTCAACTTATCTTATTTCAATTGTCACATGTAATTTTTGCGATAAAAATGAACATGTAGCTCTTTATTGTTCTATCAGAAAGAAATTACATTTTGAAGACAACTATAAGTGGATTCAAAAATCTACTAACACTAACTATCGATGACTCAAGGATGTATAGGTATCAAAGATCAAAATTGAATTATTTTTGTAGGTACCAAGGAAAATAGATAGCAAATGGATCTTGGATAACGAATGCTCAAAGCACATGTCCGGAAATCAAGTTTTATTGTCAAGTTTTAAAATAGAGGATAGCGGTCATGATACTTTTGGAGATAATGTGAAAGAAAAAATCATTGACATTAAAATTATTAGTAATTCATCTCTCTTTATTGAAAATGTCTTCTTAGTAGATAAACTTAGACGTAATTTACATAGTTTTAATCAATTGCTTGATGAATGTTATCATATCAAATTTGATTCTTCCAAGTGCATTATTTAGGATACTACATCAAAATATACGATGTTTATAAAAAGCCGAAGTAAGAATGTTCATGTCATAAACATTAAGTTTGAATGTGGATAAAAATGCTTATCAAGTTTAAAATATGATACTTGGTTATGAGATTAAAAAAAAATTAGGTCATATTAGCATGACCTACTTTCAAAATCTTCAAAAATTGTTTTGTTAAATGTTTGTCAAGTTTGAGAAAGACAAAATTTGTTATGGATGAAAAACAAGTAAATAGTTCTTTTAAAATTAAAACAAAATTTTTTTTTGACTCCTCCACATGAATATTTTTGGACCATCTAGAATTACAAGCTTAAATGGTAACATTATGCTTTCATCATTATTGAGGATTTTTTCTAGATTTACTTGAGTTCCATTTTTGAACCTAGAATATGATGTATTTGAATATTTTTGTAAAAATGAAAAGAGATATAGTATTACTACCATTAGGCAAATTAAAAAGGGATATACTATTACTACCATTAAAAGTGATCATGGTGGAGAACTTGGAAATATTGCATTTAATGATTTTTGCAATAATTTATGGCTATGATCATAATTTTTCGGCTACTAGAACTTTTCAATAAAATGATGTAGTAGAAAGAAAGAATCGCACATTGTAAGAAATGATTAGAATCATGCTAAATTAAAATAATATGACAAAATATTTTTTGGTTGAAGTCGTTAACACTGCTTGCTATAATGTAAATAGAGTTTTAGTTAGCCGAAAGTCAACTAAAATCCCCTATGAGTTTTGGAAAAATAGAATTCCAAATATCGGCTATTTTAAAGTTTTTGGTTCTTAATGCTTTATGTTAAGAACAAAAGTAAATTTGGAAAAATTTGATTCAAAATCTAATATTGGAATGTTTCTAGGTTACTCATCGACTAACAAAATTTATAGAGTCTTTAACAATATAAATATAGTCATTGAAGAATCTATGCATGTTACTTTTGATAAAACTAATCATTTTGATAGAGAGAAATGTATTGATAATGATATAGGTTTGAAGATTCATTTTGAGCAAATAATATCAAAACAAGAAGATCAACATGAGAAAGAAACAAATGTGCAACTAGATCTTTTGAAGTATAAAGTCACCAATGTCTTCTTAACTAATGGAGTCACACAAAGTACATCGTAAATATGCTCAATAAGTTTGAACTGGAAGAGTTGAAATCAACGAACACTCCAATGAGCTTATCAATCAAACAAGATGATCAATGTACTTCCATAAACATAATAAAATATCGAGGTATAATCGGATCTCTCATTTAATCGCAAGTAAACTCGATATTATATTTAGTGTGTGATTATGTGCTAAATTTCAACTCAATACTCAAGAATCACGCCTTATTGCAATAAAACGAATTTTTGATATCTTAGTAGCACTAAGATATTATATCTGGCACGCAAAAGGAGAATATTGTATTTGAATTTGTGAATACGAAGAATCAATTGATCAATATTCTTACTAAATCTCTAACACCTAATAGATTTTCATATATTTAAAGAGGTTTGAGATTTATAAATGAATTTGCAGTACGCGGCTAAATTGAATCATATTAAATGTTCTCATATGATTGATTTTATGTGCACAACTGATTGAAATTTATTTAAATTATATTCAAATGATTTACTTTTATCATTTCATCGCTCATACTTTGATTAATATTTTACTATACAGTGATAATTATTCTTTTTTTTAAAAAAAAAACTTGCATATATTTAAC